>CAJDSM010020568.1:2249-12818 GCA_903981925.1 Ostrea lurida
AAAAAAAATCTTTTAAATCAGTGTGACGCAGATAAGCAGTGTGGCCCATGGGCCTCTTGTTCTTGTTTGTTTGATCTCCAATAGTGTAATAAAATTAGCTTTAAGTTATGTGATATGTGCCAATTTCTTGAAAGTCAATAGCTATTGATTTTTATTATCTTATCACTGCTTATATTTTTATAGATCATGCCCTTGGGGAAAAGTATAGGATTTTTCGACCAAAGCCTTATAAAATCACATGGGAGCAAGCCAGACGAAATTGCCAAAACATTGGTATTGGATGGGACCTTGTGAAGATTGAGAACAGAGCTGAAGACCTTGTGGTGAAAGACATGCTCCGATGCGAAAGTGGTACGTACCAACAAAACTATCTTCATTTTCTGTTATACATGTATGTACCTTTTTTTTCTGCCGCAGTTAGCACTTCGGTTATTGTTTTGATAATGACCCAACGGGCGGGCGGGCGGGCGCAGGAGGTGTAACAATTAGGTTTCCAGGATGAATCAACTCACACAAAGTTTTACATGAATTCAATTGAACTTTGGGATATTTTACAATATCAAGTGAAAAGGAACCCTATTCTGATTTTCGGAAAATCCAGCCAAGGTCAAGGTCACAGTGATCAAACATCTGCGAAAAAATCTGAAAGCATGAGGTTTCCGGACAATAACTCCAACAGTTTATCTCTGATTCAAATGAAACTTGGGGATCTAATTAAATGTAAAATAAGTGAGAACCCTAGATCGATTTTCGGAAAAATATCTACCCAAGGTCACAGTGATAATATAACTATAACAAAATTTGAGAAAATGAGGTTTCCGGACAGTAATTCCAAAAGTTTACATCTGATTTAATTGAAACTTTGAGGTATTGAGTAAGAACCCCATTGATTTTCGGAAAAGTCCGTCTAAGACCTGCAGGCATCTTGGCTCACTTGTACCGACGATTCAAGGTCATTATTCATAATTCTTTACTCGAGAACATGTTGTTAAGACATACCGGTATATAAAAAAAAGTTGTGTACTTTTACTTGATCTATCAAGGTATAAGCTCGTGGGTCTCATGGCACACCTGTATAGATGATTTAAGGTCATAATTAATTCTTTACTCGAAAACATTTTTAAATATACTAAACAAAATTTATTAAGTTTTTTTTTTTAAAAATCTAACTGTGTCAAGATTTAGGCCCGCGGGCCTCATGGCTCACCTGTACAAAGGATTTAATTTAGTTATTCATAACTCTTTACTCGAAAACATTTTGTTAAATCATATTTAGCAAAAGTTGTTTATCATATTTAACAAAAGTTGTTTAGTTTTGCTAGATCTATCTAAATGTATCAAGATATAAGCCTGCAGGCCTCATGGCTCACCTGTATGAATGATTTAGTGTTGCTATTCATCAATCTTTACTTGAAAACATTTTGATAAGATATATTGAACAAACGTTGTGCTATTTTATTAGATCTATCTAACTGTATCATGAAGGCCTGCGAGCCTAATGGCTCGTCTGTACAGACGATTTATTATCGCAATTGATTATTATTCTGTTTTAAAAGACATATTGAACAAATGTTGTTTGATTTCACAAGATATTTATAACGATACATGTATAAAATACGGCATTTATAATAGCTCTCCTGCACAGAAAAAACACTTCGAAAATGTTACCTGCAACTCAGCAATAGCATCCCCGATGTCTTGTTGTAAATCTATTTTCATTATTGGACTGTGAAATTGATTTTTTAAGTACTACTGCGTTATAATTTTAAATAGTAATATCTGCCAAAGTGTGATGCTCTATGTCCCCTCTGATCTATTTTCCCTCTGATTTATTTCCCCTCTGAATCTATTTCCCCTCTGCTCTAACCCCCCCCCCCCTGTGATCTATTTTCCCCTCTGATCTATTTCCCCTCTGATCTATTTCCCCTCTGATTAGATCTAATTTCCCTCTGATCTATTTTCCTCTGATATATTTTCCCTCTAATCTACATCATTTCCTCGATCAATTTCCCATGCCGATTTATTTTCTCTATCTAAATCTTATTTCCCCTCTGAATCTATGTTTCCTCTGATCTATTTTCCCTCTGATCTATCCCTCCTGATCTATTTTCCCTCTGAAATTTGAATTCTAATTTTTGGGCAACGTTTTTGTAATTTACATGTTGAATGAGTTATGTATTTCCCCTCTGATCTATTTTCCCTCTGATATATTTTCCACCTCTGATCTAGATCACATTTCCCCTCTGATGTATTCGCCTCTGATCTAATTTTCCCCTTTGATCTATTTCCCTCTGATCTATTTCCCCTCTTATGTATTTCCCCTCTGATCTATCTTCCGCCTCTGATCTAATTTCCCTCTGATTCCTCCCCCCCCCCTCTGATCTATTTTCCCCTCTGATTATTCCCCTCTGAATCTATTTCCTTCTGAAATTTGATTCTAATGCAAACGTTTGTATTTACATGTTGAATAGTTATGTATTTCCTCTGATCTAATTTTCCCCTCGGAATATATTTCCCTCTGATCTAGATAATTTCCCTCTCTGATGATTTCGTCCCTTGATTATTCCCCTCTGATCTATTTTCCCCCTTTTGATCTATTTTCCTCTGATCTAATTTCCCCTCTTATACATTTCCCCTCTGATCTATCTTCCAACTCCTGATCTATTTTCCCTCTGGATCCTTAAAACCCCCCCCCCTCTGATTATTTTCCCCTCTGTCTATTTCCCTCTGACTCTATTTCACGAGGTGGTGAGAAGACGAATTAGCTGATACGGGATACATTGAGGGAAATGATTAGATTGAGATAGGACCAGAAGGATTAGATCAGAAGGGGAATTAGATAGAAGGGAATTAGATCTAGATCAGAGGTGAAATTTAAAGGGAAAATAGTATAGTGGTGGAAATCATACTCATTCAATATTAAAATTAACAAACATTTGCATTAGACTCAAATTTCAGAGGGAAGAATAGATAAGGGGAATAGATCATCCAGAGGGAAAAGTCAGATCAGTAGTGATGAATACTTATTTTCACGATCAAGGAGAAAATAATAATCATTCTGATCTAATGTTTCCTCGAGGTGGATCTAATTTTAACTCGCACCTCTGATAGCTATTCCACGGAAAATAGACTCAGTAGGGGACAATGAATAGACTAGAGGCGCGGGGGTTTTTAGATCACGAGCTCTGAAAAAATTAGATGTTATGCTACGTAATCGGCGAATGTATTAGATTAATGGGGTATTGTATTTACATGAGATAGGAGAGAGGAAATTATAGTAGTTATAGTATGGGAATCATACGCATTAAATGAGGAGTGTATGTTAATCCACCACTAGATTCAGAGGTGATGAAATTAGAATTTATGAGTATCCGTGCAAATAATCTCATGAAGGGGGTACTAAATTGATCCTATGATTCAACCGCAGTTGGAAATGATATCAGTCAGGTAGTGTAAATAGCCACATCATGTTATCACGTAATTGGGGAATACCCTTTAACTGGCTTCTTCTCAACCTATTGTCTACATCTTTTATACAATAACTTATTGCGCAATTTGCGAAATTAAATTTTATGCTTAGGACAACATAGACCTCTTGGATGTAGTGGTGAATACGGATCATAGCTAGGATCATAATTTAGATTTAGATTCCCTCTGATCTAGCCTATATTGGGGGTGTGGCTCGTGGATATGCATCAGAGAGTGGAAATAATCACGCCCTCTGATGGTAGAGGTGTTAACCGCACTTTACGATGTTTCCAGAGTGAGGAATTATCACACTTTAAGATCTGGAGGGTCTAATATGTTAGTATTCCATCAGTGAGATAATATTCAATCACAGTACTCGAAAAGAGGTGGGTGGATTCTAATGAGTTTCAAGAAGCGAATGATTTTTAGTTACAGATTATGGCGGGAAAAATGGTTGGAATTTACCTAGGATTGCAAGTAGTTGTAAATATAATTAAAATACTACCATTTAACGCAGAATTATGATGTCAAATCGAAACCACACACACATAAACACAGAATAATAAACCAGTAAACCCACCCCCCCCCTTAAAAAACGAAAGAAAGCCACCAACTAAGACTCTAAGATGTAACAGCAAACTAAATGCAAAATGTGCATAGAGTATTAGAAGCTGATGTGACCTGTGAAAATCTCTGTTAGTTTTGTTTGTTTAACGTCCTTTTTGAGAAACTTTATTCATATTGAGATTCACCAGTTATTAAATCAAGTACAATAATAAGATAGTTATTTCCGTTAATGATGCTAAAAGTAATGGATTATCGTTTATGATTTTGGCCTTGCTCAGAAAGTTACGAGTTTGAATATTTAATTCTATTTCAAGCTGCATATGCATTCTATACGTTATATGATGTTCTAATTATCAAGCAAAAAAGTTTCAATTTTTCCAAATAGAGAGTTTTTAGTAGTCAAAGATCGTTTACGTAGAATTGCGTAGAAGCAGACCTAGACTGTCGATAAAACGCTACGACAAAAATCTAAATCGGTAACATAATACAGCATTATTCAGAAGTAAATAATATTTACCTATCTTGAATTAGCTTTTCTATAATCATATGTATAGAAATATGATTTTCTAATATTTTATTTACACCACATTCATATGAGTATTTACACTGGGAGGCCAACTAGGCTCACGGAGTTGATCTTTGGACCTTCCCGCTTTAATCAAGATATCAATTACATTACAAACAAAGCTCTTGATCTTACTATATCATATAATCTTAAGAGATAGGTTCACTCACCTTTGTCCAAAAAAATTAAGTAAATTCAAAATAGCCCAAATGGACTCATGGCAAGTGCTTTTCCTGTTAAAAATACAATTTTATGCATTTTTATGTATTTATTTCCAAATCCTAATTCATTTATGATTCTCTAAAATTTTGGCTTCCTGGACAAAAATTCAATTTATATATAATAAGGTCATTCCTATTGTAAGTTTTGGGAACATACAGTACATTTCTAAGTTGCATAAATATATTTCATATTCTTTTTTTATAATTCGAAAGGAATAAAGATTATTTGGGTGAGAAAAAAAATTTCACCAAAATGAGCGATACTTATCCCTTTAAGGCTAAATCATATTTAGTAATCGAAGAAATGAACATTGTTTCATTAATATAACTACACATTTCTCATGGAACGCGATATAAAATAAGTACACATGATAGTTTGATTTCGAATTCAAATTACTTGAGATAAAAATTCAAGTACTGTCGTGTGAAAGAGCATTAGATATAGCTTTTTTAAAACGTGTTCTTTCGTTTACTTCGAGTATTAATTACATGTCATTATATTTTCTTTTAAAAAATATTCCTGAAAATAATATACAGGTAATCGAGAGGGTTCGGTTTATAGGAGGAATAAGCCAAAAATGGAAATGGACGTACGCGGATGGATCCCGAATGAAATACACGGCTTTGGAAAAGAGATAGTTTACAAGTTCTAGCAGCCAAACGCCTTCTCTGGGACGCGTCATCAATTACGCCGCCATATTTAGCTCCGACTTTAGCTGTGGGATTACCTCACAAAGCCACGATAACAACAAAATGGGATATATCTGTGAAGCTCAGTTTTGTTAATTGCGTTTAAAAGATGCATTGACGCAGATTGGAAAGAAACACTTGAATAAAATATCCACATTTCTATTGTTTTTTTGTTTTTGTGGTTTTTGGGTTTTTGGTTTTTTTGTTTTTTGGGCGTTTTTTTTTGAATATCTAGATTTGTCACGAGAATACCAGCACGCGTTAGCTTTTACGCAATATCTTTCCGTTGTACCTGGTGTAACTAGCAAAGAAGCCAATATTAACATGCTCTTTACCTTATAAATCTTTGCTGCAAATGTCAAGATTATTTTGAGTATCTGTTGGCCAAAGTGGCTTAGGGTCTACCAAACCGTATTCATTAATTGTTGACGTATATCTAAAAGAATTGAGGTCCTGATCCCCAAACCATACACTCGTAAAGGGGGAAATATTCGCGTGGTTTTATTTTCGCTATATTTCACGATGATATCAACTATCGCAAAAGTAAAACCACTAGCGAATGCTCTTCAATGTATTTGGGTTATATGATTCTAGACTGTAGAATATTTACTATCCGGCAAAATTTAAACCATCGTGAAATTCTAAAAAGATTAAAATCACGAAATTATAGTCCGCGAAACTTATAGCCGCGCGCGAAATTAATCCCTTTTACAGTATATTATTCCATGCTGCAGCAGTTTACAGATGTATAGTCAAGTGCGCTGTGTATTCTGATGGACAATTCCCACGAGGCATTATTTAATTTAATTGTTGAAATATCTCAAAAAATGGTAACATTTTAAGCCTCAAAGTATATTCTTGATTGCACATGAACACAATATTCTAGGTACTAAGTTTTTGTTCGTTCGGTTTCTCCACCCCTTTGCTCCTCAAAGTAAAAAGAAATTCCCAAACTTAGCGGCACCTGCAAAGGGCAAACCACCAATTCATTCCCCAATGATGTTTCCTGGCTACTGCCATAAAAACTGGGAAAAGTTCTCGAAACCAGGTTTTCAATTTTTATTAGATAAATGCCCGTTTTCGGCCATTCAATTGTTCCTAAGGTGAAAATGAACAAACATCATTTTTATAGGACTCAACAATGTCTTCCCAAAAGATTATGTGGCTGCTGCATAAAATGTTAGAGGAGGAACTAGGGGGAGGTGTAAAAAAAAAATGATGTATTAAAAGAATTTTTAAAACGAGCTAAAAATAATTTATATATCTTGAATTGTGCATTATTTAACATCGCATCATAAGATAGGCGCAAACGCGGATCCAAGAATTGCGCCGGTATAGTTGCCAGAGTGTACGCATTCTTCACACCGCCGGCTAGGCCATGAACGCCATATTTGGTTCGTGGAAGGGTTAGAACTCGTCTGGACCAATGATTCACTTCGCGGAAAATATTCTTTGTTCTTTTGGTCAGGATCGCGTCGCTTCTTCATTTCTTTCAGGACGCTTTGCAGTTCTAATCAAGAACATCGTTTTGAAGTTATTGGATGTTTTTAAAAACCTCCGCCCTTCCCACCTTCCTTCATGTTTGTGTTGTTCTTATTTTATATCTTTATAGTGTGGCCGGTTTCAAACCACCAAGGAGTAATGAATCTATGGATATGATGTAATGATTACGTCATGTATAACTATAGTTTTATTTGTAAATCATAATTATTGTGGTCATCTTTTTTATTCGGAATGAAAATCCTATTTTCATCAATATTATAGACAATAATTATGATTATTAGTAATTTATAGTTATAACATCATATTCCATTTAAAAATATATACAGGCTGCCCAATAATATTTATTATTCATTTTTTTTATTTATTTATTTATATTTTTTTTTTTTTTGCTGGTGTAGAAAAATGATAAAGTTTACCTGTGCCTAATTGCGGCTCGCTGCTTACCTCGTAATTATGTATGAAGGGGAAATCATTACAAACATATCTTGCGCATAGTGCGCAAGAGATGGAAGAAGAGGTAATTTAAGCGTGCAGGTTGTTTACAGATTGAAAATACCTAATGCCTCACATAAATTATTTATCGTTAACTAATGTGGCGATGGAATGATTTTAATACGATGTAATTCAAGTGCATGTAAATAAGATGCACATCTCATTCTAAAATGTGTTATGTGGCATATAAATAAACTATCGCTCGGATGCTGTGTTGATTTGTTTACGTTCTAAAATGAGTTCGCGTTGTCACGTGGTACAAAAAAGGGCGGCGCTATTCAAAATGGGCATTTACGTGTGGACTCCACAAATAAATAAAATAATAAGACAATTAATGTTATTAATATCATTGAAACGCGATCGAATACGATTGTGTAATTTTCGAAAAAGTAATACTTTCAGGTGACTTACAAAAACATGCAAGCGATGTAATAAAATAGCAGCTTGTAATCCTTTAGTTTAAATTTTCAGTTCTATCATTATTAAAGTAATGCTAGTGGCAAAGTGCAACATACACTATGACTTGTTCTTCTTTCATATTTGGTATGTACAAGAGAGCGAAGGTGGTATATGTATACGTTATATAGATTATCAATCGGGTTCAAACCACACTTCGTCGGGCGAAATCGATGATGTATAAATACAAATAAATACATAAAATTGGTATATTTAACAGAAAATCGCTTGTGCGAGTCATTTGGGCTCAATTTGATTCTTTTAAAAAGTTAAATGAGAAAAATACATACATGTAGTAAACGTTTTGCTTTAAAAGTCCCATTTAAACAGACGATCAGACGTCTAATCAGCCAGAAGGCACAGTTGGCTCTCAAAAACCGGTCGAAAATGAACACTCTTGTTTTTGTATTCTATTTAGGACTTACGAGATTGATCACTGTTCGTTATCTTTGCCTTTACATTAATATTACCATTGATGACGTGAAAGAAGTTGGTTGACAGTCATCTATCTAGAAAAGAGTTTTCTTTATGTTAAATGAATATAGTACTGATATTGTAAATGCACTAGCTAGCTGCTGATGTTTCTGAAATTGTGTTAATGTTTTCAGATTATTTTTATGAATCCCATTAACAGCTTCATTACGGTGGATTTTTCTGCGACCAAATTTCAAGTGCATTCAATTTTTTTGATTGTAAAATATCTTTTATAAAGTGTTTTACAAATTATAACGATCGCTTTGCATACAGACACTTAAAATAAACTTTTAAATTCTCGACAAAAATATTTACAAGCAACCAGTCGATACCATATACATGTATCAAGGTGCAAAGTGTTTATTCTTTACTGCTGAAACGGCCGAGGTTTGCCGAATGTTTTAATTGCCTAGAAAAAAGATTTACCATTATCAAAAAAGTTTTTAATCTATGTGGAAGTCTCACTACACAGATTCTACCCCCCCCCCCTCCTTTTTTTTTCTAACTCGTATTTTGAAAGTGTTAGTACAAAAAAAAAAAAAAAAACAAGCAGCACTGCTGTACCGAAGCCCTTACACATTTATTTATAGAGTGCACCTGTACCCCGGACTATGTGTTAGCTTGATGACGCGACCTCTATATATAGAATGATTTTTACCCAGGATTCAAATCTACGCAAGCGCATTGGAAGGTTTAACTCACAACAGACCGATCAACAGAGGATGACCACCCCTCCAAAACACCTGATTCCACCGCTGGTGTGTCCAGGGGTCCGTGTTAGCCCGACCCTTTATCCTCATTAGTAAAACTTTCATTTAAGGACTTGCCATCCCCGAAATTTCGTGTTTTGGTCATGTTTTTATATATACAAGGGGTGTTCCATAAATAATGCTAATGTTGAAAACGCGCTCGAAAATTCTTATGTAACGCTATCTTTTACGTCTTAAAATTTCGGTTGATACCTGCATACCCGAAAAAATAAAAGATTCATTTCTTATGTAACCCTTGTAACTCTGGCTTTCAATAAAAATGGGTGGTGAAAGTTTTGTACTTCTTTCTTGAAATTAGAGGTGCATGGTGGATACTTATGGTTAACTTCTGCTGTTAATAGCATAGGACATATATTTGTCCAGATCATCTTCCCAATAGCATGATCTTGGCTTATACTGCGTAAATTATAAGAGTTCTGGGAACTTATTTGTTACTAGGGGAAAAAATGTCATTTTTCGATCTACATTTAGGCCGCAGGGTGAAAATAAAAATTCAAAAACTTAATTGCACATTTACAGAGCACTATTTATCATCATCCAACAGGTGATTTAGTTACTGCGTAAAATGTAAGAGGGTTCTGCGAAGCAGGATTGAGTAAAACGTAGGGGATTTGCCTCCAGTATAATTGAAAGTTCCAAAACCTTATTATCTACAGGACACAAATTATCATGTTCCAAAAGATTAATTGATCACTGCTTAAAATAAAAGAGGAGTTTCTGAGTTTGGGGGAAAGAAAGTATAACAGACGGATGGACGGACTGACCAGGGCAACAATATACCCGAACTTTCTTTAGAGAGTGCAAGTACAATGATCAATTCAGAATGGCACTGTTGGCGCCACAGGTTTGGTCTAGCCTGAAACATACAAATCAATTGTAAAATCCATATTATCGCGAAAATGCATATGTACGCCATTTAAAACTTATAGCAATCAATTCAGAATAATAATCGTCGGGCCAACACGTTCGCAGTGTCTATTTCATCATGCCTGAAACACACAAATCTATCATAGTTCGACCATTTGCTAAAATTCAGTGTATAAAAACTCTCACAACTCAGTCAACAAAACTATTCTGTGTATTCTGCATTAAAATGGTAAGTCATGATAATTTTATTAATTGCCTATAATTTCTTCTCTGCTAACTTAAATAAATTGTTTTTTAAACTGCCGGTATTGAGAATTTTTTTTATGAATTTGTTTTTCAAGATAAAAAAAAACCATAATTTTAAAGATAAATATTGCGCCCATAGTCTTGGTCAGTTCTACTTCTACATTGCCACTATAGATCTAGTCTTACAATATAATGCTTTGGATCCCTTGCTTTGCAGTCAGTCATTTACATATTTGATTGTTTTGATATT
>CAJDSM010020571.1:0-13042 GCA_903981925.1 Ostrea lurida
TTCACTGAAAGCAGGTAACGTCACTACACGAGATAAAGATTCTCAAATGGGACTTAATACAACTTAAAAAAAATAATAATCAAACAGGATAAATCCAACGTTGTGAGTGCTATTTGTAACAAGAGCAACTGGAGATTTCTTGCCTTCGCCATGGTTACCTTAAATTAAGTCTTCTGGATCCAAATCACCACCAGAATTAATAGGATCTTTCATAGACAAATAGACTCGTGCGTACCAATTTTCAAAGCGATCTATTGAAATCTATATTAATGTATATGAATCAACGAACGAATTCACGTCAAGCATAGAAAAATGTACACAACGCATTTTGCATAAAAAACCATTGTGATAGATTATAAACGGTTTACCATTTAAGCTGATGCCTCAAAACCAGGAGGTTTAAAAATATCGGCGACGTTATATTTTGTAATTGGCCTGTATATGCGTAACTTCATAGCAAAACTAATGGTTAATGCTTGAAAATTGGTACGTTTGCTACGAAGTATACTTTGTCTCTGCAATATCCTATTTTACTTGGTGGTGATTTGGCCTCAGAAGATTATTTAAGGTAACCATAGGCGAAGGCAACGAACATATCCAGCTGCTCTGTGTACAATAATAGCACTCACAACGGTTGGATTATCTGATTCCTGATGATATTTGTTTTAAGTTGGTTTCAAGTCCATTCGGAAAGATCTTTACTTTCAATGTGGATAGTCTACCTTACTTCTTCAAGGAAGTTCCCACAGATTTTTGGCCTGGTAGGCTGTAGTAGTGAGGGTTCTTTACAGGTGCACCCCTGGCATGACCAATGTTGGACTTTCCGTTTTTATACAATTTCAATAGCCTCGGCGCTGAGGGAAAACCCCATGACAACGATTCGTTTCGAGAATCGAACCCGTGCTCTCTGCGGTTGTCGAGAAACCATTAGATAAAAATGGATTACATACTGTATAACAATTAATCTTTTCATGTTACTTTTCAGAAGGATACCAACAAACACGTGAGATGGTAAAAAATCTGCTAAAGATTCCAAGTTAATTCTATCATGCGGTAAGAGAACTAACACAACTTTTAGATAAAGCAGGTGGGAAATATCATGGACTATATCGTTTCAAAAAATCAAAGAAACGATCTTAATTAAAGACGCCTCCATTGACAAATTAATATAACATCAACATTTTAATTAATAATAATAACAAAGGAGCATTTTTAAATCCAAACGTCCCGAAATAGGAAAAACAACAACCGAAGTTGGGCAAACACGGACCCATGAAAACAGATGGGATCAGGTGGCTTAGGAGGATTAGTAAGCATCACCTGTTGGACCCGTCACACCCCGTCTGAGCCCAGTGTTTGATCAGTTATTTCAAACGGGGTAAATCAGTAAGTCATATCATGTATGAAAACGGCTCAACATTGCTATGAGACACACGAGACAACATATTCACCATATTGTAACGACTCATTAATAAGAATTTGCAATAATAAATCAATTAGGTCAGTGATCAGCAAGCGTCGTTATCTGTAATATATTTATAGATTATATTCTTAATATTATAAATAACTAGTTACTTAGAAATTCTTTGAAAAAAATCCTTACCTTATTTCCTGTGTCTTGGAAAGAGTAACAGTTTGATGAGAATGTGTAATGTGTTGCACAATCAAGAATAAATACTTGAATTCTGAGTTACCTCTCTTTGGAGAAAGCACATGCAATGCACATACATACAGTCAATGTATAAATACTGCAAATAATACTGATCAATTGTTGATGTTAATATTGTTATCATATGCAAATAATTCTGAGAGAGGAGTGAATGATTTTGCTGTCTTCTGTAACTCTTATTATTATCATTTGGAATCTGTCAAATTTGTTGGAGATGAAAATTGATGAAAAGTGTACACATTTTTGCATATTGTTAATAATGAAGAACTGTAAAACATTGTCAAATTCTACGATGAAAAAGTCATTTTGTAAACTTTTTTACCCAGAAATTGTATAATAAGGCAATCTTTTCGTTCAAAAATTAGTTGTTATAACTATGTAAAAACTTAATTCTGAACTTAGATTAATAAAAGTTTAGCTTTACAAATAACATTAGTGAATTAATATTTCATGTGATAAACCCTTCAAACTGATTACAACAACCACATCCATCAATTCATTAAATGTGATATGATTGGAAAAGTTGATAACGAACAGTCAATTCAGTTTAAAACGGAATAAAAAACTAAAATTGGCCAAATACGGACCCGGCAATATCAGAGATGTTCAGGATGCCTAGGAAGGAGTCAGCATCACTTTTTGAGAATATTAACATTTGTTGACCTCCAGCAGGTCGAACAAGGTGACCTAAATAAGAAGATCAGGGGTCAGTGCATAAAAAATGAGAAACGGAACATCCAAATTAAACATATTCCTTTCCCAAGTGCATTCTTTTCGACATTCATTAGGGCCTTTTACTAAAACTTTGTACATACTGCAACATAACTAGTAATAGTCGAAGACCACTATAATTTAGCGAATTTATTTATTTCAGGTCATACGTGTATAAATTTGCAACTTCAGTGCAAGCATCTTCAATAGAATATTGTAATATAATAAATGTGACCATAGCTTGAGTTCTTTCAGCACTAAGATCTATTTTCAGGTCAAGTAGGGGAACATCTTCACCTCAAGGGGGGGCGCTAATGCCATTATGCCTAACGTGGACACGTGTGTGTTGGGAAATCGAACGCGCTTGCTTCTGATGTGGACAAATACATGGTTGCTGAGTAGAAACGAATTTGGGTGTTCACAATTGATGTAAAGATGTTCTTGCGGCCGGTCACTAAAACACGGAAGCACATACCATAGATTCCAAGGGCGGAATAGATGCTATCTTGTGCTGGACAGAGGCAATACTCAGGTTATCTAGCTATCGGAAAGCCATGGACAATAAATAGGTAAGGGGCTTTTAATTCGTGTATTCGGAGAAGGGGCTGAACTGCGATCGGAAGGAGCAAAAAGATGAAATGGTATATCTATTTTAATAGTGGCATGGCAATTGTGGAACTTGAAAGTCCACCATATAATTTGACAATCAACCATCTACGTTGGTTGTCTGTTCACAATAAGCTGCAAATTGCCAATAAAGATGCAGAAATGTTTCAAACAAAGCTGTTTTCTAATAGTACAAGTTCCAAAATAAAATTGCCTGATTTTTATGTGTTGAAAATTTAAATCTTGTAAAGTGCACATTCTATCCTAAAATGGGTTTTGATATTTATTCTCCTGTTTCAATGCCAGAAGTACATTCATCCTCCCGTAACATAGGACTTGTTTCCACTGAAGAATTAAAATTTGTTCAGTTCCTCTGTCCTTTATGTCCTTGTCAATAGTATGGAGTGGTTCTGCTTTGGCTTTCTTTCCCCGATTTCCTTGTGAACAATATGGAGTTGGCTAATTGTGCTTTCCTTTATCTTGACTCCTATATTCATTATCGATTGACTCGTTTCATCTTAGTATATTCTCGAGAATGTCAATTTTTGTCGTCCGAATTCGCCAATAGATTCTGGCCGCTGCGGCGTCCTGGTTGTATGTGCTTGATTGATCAGAAATCATGTGTGCTCTTACTTGAACCTGTAATTTGTTGTTTGGATTTTGAGTTGGCTGTTATCTCCTTTACGTGCGGAGAGTGCTCTCTGAGTTTTTCAGGCTTCTTCCTGCCGTGTTGGCTACATGCACTATGCTAGCTTTTTGCTAGCTACTGTCCTCCCTTACTTTGTTTCCTGACTGTTGTCCTGACTTCGTCTGGTATCCTTTCCGGTCCTGTTGGATATTTCCATCGTCCTTTCCTGCTATCAGTGTCGTCCATCTGTCATGGTGTCATCTTTTTCGTTTTGTCTGCTGCATCATCGTTCTGAGTGTCGTTCCAGGTGCTTCTTATCGACCGAAAGCTTCTGCGTTGGTACTGGATTCATTCCATTCCATCACTGTAGAAATCTGCTCGTTGTGCATTTCTGCGTCTGTATGTTTGCATTTTCATTAATCACATACTTCAACAGCCTCACATTGTCATTCTTTTGTTTGCTGCTGCATTCATATCTGCCTGAACTCGGCCCCTGGTGCTTTTACATCCGAACCCTCTTGCCGTTTGTCTGTGATCCTTCATCTTATTCCCTCGCTGTTGGATCAACTTGTCATTTCTGCGTTAGCTTATCAGACTTTTCACTTTCTCATCAATGTTTTTCTTCTCGCATCATGCACACATTATCTCACCCGTAAGGTCACGAATCCTTTTCGTCTAGTCACCTTCCATACTGATAAGTTTATCGAATTTTTCCATTTCCTGTTGCATTTCATCATTCATAATTTGGCGTCTTCTGTTTTTGGATGTGGTGCAGAATTTTTTCCAGCATCTCGTAACCCTTGTCAGGATTTCACATGCAATTCTTTTGTAACACGGATGAATTGATATAAGTCTATCCTCCTCACTTCTCTGCGGGACTAGAGTCTCGTGGTATGTTGTAAAGTGGTATCGATGTCTCCATAGATAGATTGTTCTCATTGTTTTGGGTATCCCCACTGAAGCTCTTATCTGACCTTTTGCTGAGAACTCGTTCCATGTTTTTCACTAGATAACTAAGAGTAAGGCATCATATCTCCGAAATTAGACTTCTGTCGTATCATTATCAATGATGCAGCTTTTTCGTCGGAAGTTTCCACTAAGTGGTCGTGGCTTTCTCTGTCTTGGTCCTTGGATTCTGTTTAAATGGTGGCGTTCCTTTTTTTACAGCTGTAACAAATCAGGAAAACGGTTGTTATCAATGTAAGTGACTTTCAGTATCAGCGAAGTATATACTTACGGAACTACAGTTCATTTCCGTATACTAAGTATATTAAAATGGGAAAACTGTGGTTAACATTTGTATTAAACATGATCATAATCCAAAAAACAATATATACAAGGAAGTCGACGATGTGAGGGACAATGGCCCGACAAAACAAAGCAGGACTCAGGGTTCCATGGAGAGTTAGCATCTCTTGCTGATGGTCATATCGCCGAGTTTCTCAGTTGAAATAAAATAAAACGGAATAACCGTCGTCAAATCTAGTAGGCAATGACGCTAACAAAAGATAAGAAATAAATCAGCAACATATGACTTATATGAATACGTGATAGTCAATCAAGTCATAATCTCCCCCGAACCCGTCAAATTCTGCGAATAGACTTAAACGAGATTCGTTATAGCTGCAACACTTAACTTTTTTGTAAGTAGTGGCTTCACTTAAAAATCCTCATCGATAGCATATGATTTAATGTGGTTTTTCTTTTAAATTTGTTCACTTTTCAAATATAAAGATGTTAAGATAACATATTACGCGACTTCAATACAAATGAAATTAGATTTGCCGTTATTATCTTTCGAAGATGCCATACTCTAAGTGTGAATATAGTAATGCCACATTATATAACGAGGTTGCCCAAAATGTTCGGAACATGAATTAATTCTTGTTGAAAAAAAAAAAGCAGGGAATAAATTAAGTAAGAAGAGCAACATCCATGTAAAATAGCACAAAGAAACAAAAACAGCTTATCAAACTACAATATACCTTAACACATGACCCGAGACGTGCTGTTTAATTATAGGAACTCTGCGTTGCTAGAGCGGATTTTTTTAAATTACTTTTCTTGCTATAATCAGGACAACAATTCCTCATTTAAACAAGTGCCTTCTTCAAACAGCATAATTTGGAATAGGTATTTCATCAATTTATTCTGGTATTAGTAACATACCATTTAACGTTATAAAACCGTCCATTGTCCACGAGTTGGAATCCTTATAATAGCACACTTGAAGCTTGAAATGTAAATCAATTTACCTTTATTTATCGGATATTTTTCATGGAAAAAAAGATATGCAAAACATAACGGGTTTACTATCTTTACAAGACACCCATCCTTACATCTCCAATTTTCGAATGTAGATATTGTTTATAGGTGTAATTACATGTTGCATTTCGATTGCAAACGCTTCTCTCGGTATAGTGTCTTTGTTAATCTGATTAAGATCCTGTGTAACAATAATTAATCATTCTTTCAACAAGAAAATTTGCATGTCTAAGACATTGTCAGCAAACAGGAAGACTTTGGGTGGTTTTTTATAGACCCGTGACTGAAAAACTATGCCACAACGGTTCCATCTTGTCAATGGCAAGTATTCGCTGGTTTATGGAGCTCATACTTATGGATTTCGTATGAAGCATAATGTTCACCCATCATTAAAAGTAATAACAAGTATCAATCATTTTGTTTTTTTTCTCGGATCATTACAAGTCATAATTTGAAATGAGAGATTCAAAGAGTTCAAGATTCGCATGTGATTGATGCGATAAAAAAATTATAAAAAAAAACCACTTTTTTTTATTGTTTCCATGATGGTCAATCCAAATAACAACATATAAATTTCTGTCTATTTAAAGTTCAAATTTAACTGACATTTAATCTCAAATGTTTATCTCTTTGTAAGATCAAAACTATAAAGCAGTTGAATTGGTTGGAGTGACAAAGCGTATTGAAAAGACATAATACGATTCAATTGATGAAGACAAGTAGTTTTCAGAAGCGTAGGGAGGAAGTGAACATTGGAATACAAACTTAAATAAACTTGTGCCAACTACTGAAAGACTCAGTCCATGTTCACAGATAACTGTTCAAAATACCCCGGGGGGGGGGGGGGGGCCACTTCGTAATTTATGGGTAGGGATGTGCCCTGACATTGCAGACCCCCACCCTTTTCATATATTTTAGATTTGAGAATTGTACTACCCCTTTCATATAATTTTGTTCAAAATTGACCTTTTCCCCATGACTAACAGAGATGCAAAGTGGGTCAATAGAGCCATTCATTTAAATTAATTGAGTAAACATTAACCTTAATCATATAGGTTTCATGCTGATTTCTATACCTTTGTCATATATTCTTAATGGAAAAAGGCTACCGTCTATTCCGAGCGGCATATTTTATCGGTATATTATAATGCCCCCCCTCCCCCCCCCCCCGGAAATACTCAAAACTTAAAAGGCCTGGACACTTTGTACTAAAAATGTTTAAGATTTTACGATTGGCCAATTTTATGTTTTACAGGAACAATGCTGACCAAGGGTATCTCTAATGCTCGCAAATAATTTAACGTATTTAGAACAGACTTACCATGGTTTTTATGTACAACACAGTGTCCGTGATGCTTTGCTTACATATATGATATGCACTAAATTTCATTACAGCAGGGTTTTCTTCAAATTAGAAGTTCATTCTAAACATGCAATTGAAAAGTGTCTACATGATATTTTGCTAGAACTAATCTTTTGTTAAACATAGCAAGCTCAAGACTTAGTTACATAACGAAGATTTGTAACGTGATAGTCTTACTTGTACTCAACAAATCGGCTTTCAATTTTGCTAACACAGCAATAATTGAATAGCATTTAAGACAACAAAATGAGATATAATTGGAACATTTGTTATTGTAAAACTGTTGGTCCATGTCATTAACAATTCAACTGTACGAAGTTGTTTTTACTTCGTATCACACAAGACACCGCCTAGCTGTTTTGTCAAATGTTACAGAGGTATCTGAATAAACTTCAAATATATACCATGTGGTAAGAAAGACTGGTCCCGACATTGTAACACAAGACTAAGAGTATACAACTGTATTGCTAAATTCTAACCTGCATAGCTGTATAATCATTGCAGACCAGGTTTTAGATAGATCCAATCATTTTTGATTTTTATTTAGTGAAAAAATAACCTCTTTATCTTTCATTGCCACATACAGATGTGCATGCGATACTTTTGGAGACTGGAGGTCTTTTTTTATAAATATTAAACGTATTTCCAGTTAACAGCAAGCATTTTTACCATAGGGGGAAGTTTCAAACACCACAGTGATTATATAATATTACCCTATTGTGTCGTTAATATGGTATTTACAGGAATTCATACAGTTATTACCTTTCATTATGCGGAAACATGAAATCAGTCATGAGAACTACTCGTTATTTTGATGGTTACTTAAGGCTATTAATTATTTATCAAAGAATGGACGAAGACTTTTAGAACAATGCCAATTCCCCTGCTTTTTAAATAAAATGCTATAATTCACTTACTATATCATTTAATCAGTTATAGACCTAGATTATATTACGGTTGAATCAATTACTAGTTGGTTCCGATTAGTAGATTTTTTTCAGATCAGTATTACAAATAAGAAGATGAGAAAGGATACGTGGGAAATGTGAACATGTCATTAAAAGCAGATATCGTGGTTTACAATTGTAACTGTATAAGAATAATACTGTGTCATACCAAGTGATTAATTGAACATTAGTGAGAGACTTCAATACGGCTATTTCATTATCTCACGTATTATTTGAGCCTGCTATATAAAATTGAAAATGTATCTGTTTATCCAAAGATTTAAAAGCTGGACACATGAACTACCTATAGATTTGCCAAGTTTCGTATATTTTGGCTCGTTTTCACAATTAATCTGGGACATCTAATGTAGTAGCTTACTCCAGTGAACTGCAAATATCCGAATGACGATAAAGAACGGAATCAGTCAGACATTACTAACAAAAACGTGTAATCAGGATGTCAGCTAAGAATCGAAGACGGCATAGAGAAGTGGTGAAGAGGTTGCAAGACTGAGAGAAAATGGTTGGTGTTCCGAAGTGTTAATTCACACCAACCACGATTAGGATCAATAGTACTGAATCACTCAAGCATGGAATTAGAAATGTACGCACAATTTTTAAATCACCAATCTGATAAAGTACATATATCTCATATTCAGCGCCGGCGATTTGTATTTTAATCAGTTATTGGATAATACAGTCAATATAAAATAATACGTAACAATTTTTATGCACCAATCGCATTCGACATAAGTCTCTCAGGTGATCCCAAACCGAATTTGGAAATCCGAACAGAAAGTTAAAGATTTAATAAATTGATCAATTATGTCAAAAAGTTGAGGCAAAAACTTCGAAGGATCAGAGCTAGCGAGAGAGTACCTAATTTTGATAGAAATGCTAAATTTACCCTGCATTAAATACAAATCTATTATCGATTGAAAGTTTCACCTCCGTGTATGTGACGTCTCCTGCTGGGGAGGTGTCAAAATATTACGGCTGTACAGGAGGTTAAAATCAGTTACCTGCATGACACGTACTCGCTTTTTCAGATCAGTAGCTTTGAATTATTCAATACGGGTGCCTTTGGATCACTTCGTGGCCATCAATTTTAGGTTTCGATAAGCGAAACGGTGCGTTTCAGTTAATAGGTTTCTTTAGTTATTCATTTTAGATCTTTTCGAACGAGACCCAACATACGGAGATGGGTACAAAACTCCTGCACCAAGGAGTCGCAGCTGGTTATCGGTAAAAAAACAACCAAATGTGGATAGAGAGACTGGGGAATATCCAGATACAAATAAGTGCGAAGGTAAACATCTGTGATAAACGTAAGACATATCTAAAATCATATACAAAATGAGTGTAAGGACAACAAGGACGTCGACAAATCGACGTAGGGTAGGTTGCCATGGAGGAGTAACATCCTCTGCTGACCGTCACCCGCGTGAACGGTAGTCAATAAGTAACGGGCTTCACGTAGCAAATAGTAGGAAATGACAGTCTATCAAAGGTATAGCAGACAAATAGTCAAAATAGAGCTTAGTGAATAATTGGTATCGCTAAACAAGGTCCATTATACGATATAGCATAAATGGCGATAACAAAGTATGATACGGTAATCATAGTCAAAACATAAAATCGAGTGTAGGGAACACGGACCTGACGAAACGAGAGGCAGGATGTAGTGCCAGAGGGAGTAAGCATCCTGCTGCGCGGTCACACGGCGTGACCTTATCGAACAAAGTAAAACGGGGTTACCGTCGCAAATCTAGTATGACAATGTACAGCTCTAACAAAGGATTGAAAAATCAGTCTAACATATGACTTTAGTGATACTTGTAGATCGCAACAAAGGTCAATTATATGCGACCGAAACTTTGCGAAACTATGATTAAACGAGATTCGGTTTATAACTGAAATTCAGCTTTTGTTTAGTAGTTGGCCTCGGTAAAAATCATCATTGTACGCAGGGAGCCTGTGCGTAGCGAATCAACTGAGAGACATACCACATAAGCAGGTGAGTAGTGTACATCTACTCAAAAGAAAGTTGACAATTGCAAAGTCAAAGTCATTCACGTTTATCATATATGTTTGTCATCTGCGATTAGAGTCTTTAGTAAATACTAAATATGATTGAAGTCACATCTTCAGATTCTGTGTCCTTTATTTCAAGTCTCAGGATATGATCAATGGGACAATATATGTGAAAATTGATTGTAATTGGATAAGACCTTCTATATACCTATAAGTTTATAGGTTGAAGGCACGGCAAGTTTTTGTTTTATCCGTAAAGGTTCTGAACATTCTGTATGTGAGATATAAAATTATAGTCTGCCAATAAGGGGCACTAATCTAGTTACAAGGATAACCTGACGATGTTTGGAAGACATTGTCTCCAAAAGACTAAGTAGAATTTATCTTATAAGAAACCCCAAGCATGCCTAATACTTCTCAGAGACTTGGTGCAATCAGAGTGGTTTCTGACAAAATGTATCTTGTTTCCATGACAGAACTTGTAATTCGTGCGTTTTTGTTCAAAAGCAATTATCAATTATTTAAAAACCAAATTTAATTATCTGGGAATTGTGTGTATTAAAGTGTGGAGAAATCATTTTTGATGCGTCAATTTTAGAAGAAATCCGTGACCTGAAGTTTTTCTATAAGCGGTCTTAAGTTTTTTGAGACTCCACTCTATGACCCACTCTGGATATGTGTAACAGTATCTGAAGTGACTTCTTTGAGAAGCTGTGGAGTGTTGTTGTAGCAATGGTAAGCTTGGTAGAGCACTCTGAACCACGATGTAATTGTTTGTAAGGAGTCCCTAGCATCCCGGATCAGCAAAGGCATGGCACCCAAACGACCAGAATTCACAATATAGATTGCATTTCTTTTCGATTTAGATGATGGCATTCCATTACGATATACAATGATTCTGTGGGTTACATCAGGTGAGAGGGCTCTAAGCAAGCATCGCGTTAATAGTGTAAGCTAGCATACAGACTTCATCAGCCGTAACACAAAGAATAAGACACGTTAGTTTTCTGTAAGTTTGAAATATTTTGATTTCTGTAATACACCTCGGGGTCCGGATTAGCATGGTCCGACCTTGCCAATGTCGTAAGACGACTGATGGGGCGTCATTCGGACAACTGGAAAACGAAGGCCCTATGTCACTGCATGATTGAGTGACTTATTAAAATCCCTCATCGCTCAAAGCGGTGCGAGCACAGCTAAATTTGCTAGCCCTTCACCGGCAAGGTTGATTGTCTCTAAGATGGAAAATACTCGAGTGGGACGTAAACATAAATAATTAATCATATTATAGATTCCAGTACTAACTTGTTTACGTTGTCCATTTGATACTGTTGTATTTGTACAATTGGACTTCTTCTAGATGCCAGTACTAGAATGGATTGTCTTGTAATGGTACATGACTACTCGGTTTATTCCGTATGAAAAATACAATTACCATAATAACGGAATACCATCGGCTTAAGTACAATGAAGTATGTCGTGCACAATGATTGATGTAAAACTTTGTTTGTTTCTTTCCCGTTGAGAAATTTCACTCATACTGGTGAACTCACTATGCCGGCGAGGGCTGCTATATTTAGACTTATGCTCGCATTGTGGTTTAGCATGAGGGTCTTTAAGTTCTCTCACACGGGCCACGATTGTCACTACGCTCTCCACGACCTTCCAGATTAAATGATCTAGTAAACGGGTGATTTACATAAAAAACGTGGCGTGTGACAGCAATCACGACTATGCAAGACAAGTACTTGTAAATACTATCATGAGCATTCTACGCGAGTCCAGATTGCTCTAGCGATCAGATACAGCACGCTTCTTGTCGACTTTCCAACGACCAGTGCACGATTATACAGACCACCACGACACTAGGATACATACGTTATGCGATCGTGTTACGTTTCCTACGGTGCTAACTCGAATGGGACGTTTGTACCAATCTAATGCTAGTCACATTTGGGGACTCCCGCGGATAATAGCAGATTTGGGACTGAAAATTCAATTCATTTGTCGTTGTCCGCTGCAGTCATCACTGACCTGCCGCCGTACGAATATCTGATAAGTCGGCGACTGGCTGGGGCGCTTGCGGGTGGTGGCACGGCGGTGCAACAGTGCGCGAGACTCGGCATAAGGCGACTCCGTGCCACGTCGGTCGATGTCGTACAGTGCAGTACGATAGGCAATTTAAGTGGCACAGCCGCGCATTCTGGAGTTGGTAAACGATACTCGCACGAATCATCCATTTCTGACCTCGGATTTAAGCATCAAAAATATTTAACAAAAAGTTAACCGATCGCCGCCCTCGTACACCGAAATGTCGTGCCACTGGTGCGGGGTCGCGAATGGCACGGAAAGTGGTGCGAAACATACGAAAATGATCGTAACCGTGGTCGAGCGCTGTTAGCCCTTTGTGACTGAGTCATTACCTGTGCTTACCCTGAGTGTTCTATCGATCTCTCGGTCGAGTGTCAGTAGCGACTTTTAGACTTAGGTGGTCATTTTAGCTTGATCAGTTATGAATGTCAGACGTCGATCTCCTTCAAATTACTTACCATGGAGTTCGGGTCACATAGATACAAGGCCCGTAAGTTGGGACTGTCTCCATATAAGTGAAATTATCTCGAGTGGTAGTAAAATATTAGATATACAATCAATCAATAATTAGCTTTATTGCAGAGGGCAGACAGCTTGTGATACTTACATCTTTTTTTCTTGAGGTTGCACATGTTTCCTCATTAAATGTGAGGCTCTTGTGACGGGACTAGTGAATTGTTTGTCTACTACCAAATATCGAGTCATTCTGAACAAATAAGTGAAAGTGG
>CAJDSM010020572.1:0-12647 GCA_903981925.1 Ostrea lurida
GCTTCACTTTACCATCATCATTCTTTCTAGAAATTGTTTATAAAAAAACATTAATTTGGTGCTTTCCCTCTGATTTGCTTTACAAAAAATGTTCTTGACAAACGTACATCTTCAGCTTGAAATTTTTTGCATGCTTTAGTCATCAGAGCTTGCAGTATGAAAAGTTCTGGCTTGCTATAAAAGTCAAAACAGTTCTTACCACTCATTCAGTATCTCTATTTTCTGATAATTAGAAAACAATAAGGCATGTTCACTGACTAGCACAAACCATTTCATCCATTGTTGATTTAATTTTAACATAACTGGTATTTGGCAAAAAACAGGAAAGGGTATGTTCTGAAAAATTTAATATAGTTATGAAAAATGGGCAGTGAACTAAGAGGGGGGGGGTGGGGGGGGATGGGATAGAAGTGCATGGGCCACAACATTCACCTGTACTGTAGTACAGGTAGTCATTCTCACAAATGTTAAAAAAGCATAAAAAAAAAAAATACCGATTTGTTCATGAATTTGTACAGAGTAATTTTTGTCATTGAAAATTAAAATATTTTTCTAAATATACTTATGTATACTTCAGATCCCTATTATTGCTCCTTTGGTCATGATTCAAATCTGAGAAGTTTTTGATTGACCCTACCCTGTTTCCACTATTTCATAATCACATACCTCTTTAAAATGGGTATGGTCCATCTAATAAAGAAGAAGATTTAGCTGATACTTATGTGGTGCATTATTCTGGAGAAGTAAAACATTCATACATAAAGATGGATGAGACTTGATATGAAAAACTCAGGTGAGTTATGAAAAATATACAAAAAAATGATCCCCATGTCCCTGTATCACACACATCAGATCTCTTTAGCCATCATTTTAATAAGTGTTCCTTGTAAAATTGAAACATAGTTTGTTCATTTGAGCTCAAATCAAAAAATGCTCAATAAAACTTTTTTGTGGTCAATTTTGAAAATTCTTCAAACCATACAAAAATTCAAAGAACCATATTGTGTTACATGAATCAGTTGCAATATTTAGATACCCTGCAAAAATGATCTCTTTATTGGTAAAATGGTCCCTGTAGAACTACAGAACCTGGTCAACTAAAAAAAAAAAAATGCCCACAGAAACATTCAGTTTCAAACAATATACCTCCAAATAAAAATGAATATATATAATACCGAGGAGAAATGCTTGTATAATAAGTACATAAAATGCTGGAAGAGTTGGATTTTTAGAGACACGTAAAAATATTACAATGATTTAAATACCGACAATAGTGTGAGTTATTTATGAGATAAAGCTTGTAGTCATCTGAGAGTGAAATTCACAACACACTGGCATAAATAAAATATTCAAATTGATGAAAGTTGTATACATAAGATGAAACAGAATAACAAATCATATGAGAATTTCCTAATTAACTGGTGTTTCTCAAGTACAACTACATCATTCAGCATTGGCAACAAGCCATCAAAAAATAGCAGGGACATTGAGCAAAAGTCATGTTAATGCCTAAAAATCTCTGTCAAAGATTTCACGTCAGTACATTCATCTCTATTAATATTATTAGCATGACAAAAATATCTGATTGATGTGTACTTGGTATCTTCTTAATGAAGATTCACACTAAGACGCATACTAAATGACAGAAAACAAAATTCCGTGTTTTTTTTTCTTTCCTTTTGAAAAATCACCAGTTATTAATGTCATTCTCATCCTAGTTGTATTAATTTTAATTCAGCAGTTGAGCATGTCTACAAGAGAAAGTCACAACACACTACATACAGTAAATGGAATGCTATGATAGGCTTTTAATGTTGTTTCAGTATCGCCTGTATGTTATTATCTGGCCTGCCTGATGGCCACTGCCAGTAATGACTGCTGAAACGTGCATCCTGGACCAATCCCGGTAGTCTGCCGATCTCATGACCCCATATAATTCCAGGAAATATCTGAGTCTATGTACAAATTTTCTGGATGTGGTGCACAAGAACATTTCTGGACAACCAAAAATAAAGAATCATGATATTGTAGTCTGCAATTGTGACACCATTCTAAAAATGTTTTATTATGCAATCTGTGGTTTATTTTGGACGAGTAACTAAATCATTCACGTTGTTTAATTATCTGCTTTTGTAATCTTGCAGATGACAGTGATAAAATACTTCATAAAACTGACACATATGTAAATGACAGTCTTTTGAATTAATTTTGTAACAATATTTTAAGTCCCTTTTATCACACACTTTATTGCAAACAAATGCATATTATGTATATATACAGACTATATAATTTCTGCAGTTATCAATATTAATAACCTTCATTACCCTCATAATTTTTTAATTTTTTTTTTTTTATTTTTTTTGCAATTGTTACACCTAATTTTTTGTATCAAGTTCATTAAGTACAGAAATGTTCTACACTTAAGACAATAGTGATTAATTGAGTAATTCTGTAATCAACAGATTAGGGGTCAATGTCACATTGGGCTGTTTTGAGGGCCGTACGTATTAATACATATGATTTACAATTCCTTTCATCTGGCCCTATTAGTACATAATTATGATTTACAATTCCTTTCACCTAAGTTCATGATGCTCATGATAAAACTTCAGAAAGATAATTTCCTACAAAACATCAATCCTAACTTGTGACCCTGACCTTCATTTGTCACCTTTCAACATTTCAGAAGTTGCTCTTTAATCAAGTAAATTAAGTTTCAATGGTATAGCTCAATTATGAAAATCAATTTCAATGCTGAATCTCTAACAATATTTTTAAAAGGGCTTCACAAAGTGAGTAAAAAGATCATAAGGTATATTGTTCCATTCCACCAACTTGAACTTCTGATTTAATCCTGCATATCAACCTGAACTTTTATGCAAAATAACATGTCAAATGAAATCAAATACAGATAGGTCATAGTAATCTGGTGGTCAGGGTGCTTGCTAAGCAACCCCGAAGGCCTGGGATCGATTCTCCATCCCACTGCCAAACCTAAGACATTTACATGTAACATAAGGTAGTGACTGTTTATTGTACATACATCTAACCGATTCAGCATGGGAAGCTGGACCTGCTATATATAGCATACTAAATTCTTAGAACTGATCATTCAAAAGCATGTAGTACATTTACTGTATTAGCTAATCATTGATGTGTGTAGGTCAAACATTCTAGATTTGAGTTGTGTAACTTACCTATACTGAGGAAATTCTGGAAGACCTCCATTAACAATAAATATTCTTGGTAGTTGTATTAGTTTGTCATTTATGTCATATAGTACCTCTTCACTGAAAAACAGAATATGTTGCAGAATTATGCACTCGCTCACGATTAAGTTCATGTGAAAACAAATACAATGCTTGCGACAAACCAATACATCATTTCCGGAATCCCAGTTTCGTCATTTTGTGTCATGTAACTTTTATCCTTACGTGACGTCATTTAGGGCATATTTTGTTCAAAATGGCAGCATCCTAATATGTTGACGGTGCTACCGTTGTGTGAGCAAAGACCCTAAAACATCTTGCAAATAAAATTTGCCTCTTCATTTAACGCGGAAAGAATGACGCAGTCAACATGAACAAATTGCATTGTGACGTCGTATTGTCACGTGTAACAGTTGAATTGTACGTAATATTAGCTGCAATGTTTCTTCTTTCAAAATTTATCAACAACACAAAACATACTAAGGTATGAGAAAGCTTGCTTTGAATTTAAAAACATTTGTTACTTTCCAAATACTTATCTATTTTATTTACGGAGTTGTTAATGATGTATAACCGCAGTGAATCCGACATATTTGCGACGCATTATGGGTTGCATAGTCGCGTGGGCTCACAATTTTTCAGCTGATAGAGAGCAATTAAGTGACTTGATGTCTAATTATTGGAGCGAGCTCGTCGCGTCACTTCACGACACGAGCTTTGCTTGCTATTACAACAAGAAGGAGGTACACGTGAGCTTTAAGAATATAATCAAATTTAAGGGGAGCAACAACAAACAGAAGTAGGATAACGCTACTTAGACAAACTGAGGCAGCTGATGAAATAGTTTTTAACAAAGTGTAAGTGGATGGAACATTTTCTGAGTGTTCTGTTGAATCCAGTGAAATATGCCCGAGAAAATTTGAAATGGATGAAAGCCTGAATTCATTACCAGGTGTTGAATTTAGTGACATTTTTATTTATCTGTATATTGTGGGTGTAATGCTGCAAGAAAATGACAATTCGTACAAACTATCACTAATGTAATCAAAACATGCCCTAAATTACATAGCTGTCACATGACCGGGTAACGTCTTTTTACGTCCATGCGTAAGAGTTCCAATATCCAGGAAACGACGTATTCCCCCAGTGATAGCACATTATTAAACCAATTTATGGTACAAAATCTTATTGCATATATCATTATAAAGAAAGGATATTTTCAGTAAGTAAAAGAAAGGTCAACATCACAAGGTCATTAAGCATGTCATTGCTGGAATGTCAATGTTACTAAATATAGAAGTTCTCTCACTCAAAGTTCAAAGGCTATAACCAATGTTAAAATTTAATGATAAGTGGGTCAAACTGCCCATATCATAATAAGTTGTCAAACAAGGCATTACTGAAAAGGCCTTGTCACAAAGATTACATTTCTTAACTTAGCTGCAGAACTGTAGCTCTCCGAAAAAATACTGACACGTTCTCACGATTTGATGTCTATGAGTCATTTCACGATATTAAGTATTTGCATAGAATAAGAATCTACAATATAATAGCTCCAACCATTTTATGGTAAAGCATAAAAAGACAAGATGACGTATTCGCAGGATATATTCAAAGTGTACTGTTCACAGAACTTACTTTAATTTTGATTTGTCTTGATTTTTAAACTTTGCATGTAGCAGGCTGGCTTTCTCTGAAAACTTGTCAATTTCTGTGAATAGAAAATCTGCAAAGAAAAATAAATTTCATAAAATGTTGCTGTTGTTTTGTCTGTTTGTTATTTCATCAAAATTCTATGACAAGGCAGAATGTGTTTGATGTGCATTTCAGCACATATATACGAATTAACTTATAAAGGTAAAACTGCACTGGACTAGGTACTTCCTAAGTTTTACCTCTTACTGCACGCAAGAGTTTCACACTGATTGGCCAACATGCAAACTATGTATATAAAGAAACAATGAATGCTCTTTAAAATGTTTGAAATTTCAAGCTGAGTAAAAATCTCAATTGATAAAGCTTTCTTACCTAAAGTCACATATGTAGAATTAATTTTCTTTAATTTATTTTTGCCAGTGATGAGAGTATCTGCTATATTTTGCACATTGAAGGGAATCAATGCAGAATCGCTCAGCCGTAGAATGACATCTGCAACAATCTGCGTCACTTTAATATGTAGAGTGTAGTTATTTCTGTCGGTAAAATTGGTAAGATAGTCTTTAGTGTCCTCCATGGTGTTGAAGGCTGGGTAGCTTGGAAGGTTTGGATATTTCTGTAACAGAAGAATGAACATGCCATCTATTTAATGCATTACTGAACATCATAATGCACACTTCGCTTTTTACTCAATTTGTCAGCAAATCCTATGGCATAAAACAATGAGCCATCAATTCTATTGAAATTACAAGCACTTAAAAACTCTTTTCAAATGCATGTACTTTTGCTAATGACAGAAACTTGTTAGGAAATGAGTTAATCATAAAGATTGTCATTGAAATGTCTCTTACTCACTGAGATGTTTAGTGCGGACATTCTCACAATGTCAAGGAGACACACACATACACATTATTGTAAAGGCAACTAAAACAGTCCTAACAGAATTCATACCTCCTGCAAGGCGCACTGTACGAGCTAAGGCAAAATAGTGAATTTGTAATAGTAAAAACTGAATTTCTGCCATCATAGTACACATTTGTCTTCAACAAAGGTCAAATAAAAAATTGTCCATATATACGGTACCTTTCATGTTGAATTATCCTCCTCCCCCCCTCTCTCTCTCTCTCTCTTCTCCTCTCCTCTCTTCTCCTCTCTCTCTCCTCTCTCTCTCTCTCTCTCCTCTCTCTCTCTCTCTCTCTCTCATTTGATTTGAAGTTAACATATGGTTTAAACTAATTTGGTTATAAAAGAAATATAACCTAATAAGAATCTCTTGTTCACAATTGCTAGGATATGGCCTGATCTTCAGTTTCCCTATTCAGCCAGCCTTGGCAAAAATGCCTGAATTCAAAAAGCTGATTAAAACTCTGTCAAAAAATAGTCTGTGGGAGATTATTTTTCTTGTAACTTAATTCATTAATTATGTGCATTCTATTATTATCTCGCATCAATCATCAACAAACTTTGAGAAAAATAACCTAATGCTCAAGGACTATCTACACAGTAACTACTTTACAAAAAACCTGAGTATTTTACCTATCGATTTGTCTACCCACAGGTCAAATACGCAATTTCTGAGTTTCCCAATAGTGGTTTCCCTTTGTTGAACTCCTATGTACGGTGAGATGCAAAATATGTTTTTGCCGTGGGTACAAATGCTTCCTGGTATTGGTTTGTTTATATATTGCTTAATGGATGATTACAAGCTGTCGTGCAATTACCAGTTGCACGAAAGTTAGTTAAGTTTAACTGACACTTAACGTTTAGTTAACGCTATATAAATGTATGAGTTAATGGGAAGTTAACTGTCAGTTAAAGTTAACTAATCTTCGTACCTCCATCACAAAAGAGCTGTTATCTCGGAAATTGTGTATAGAGGAACAGAAAATGAAAATGAACAACAGTTTGAATTGCATGTCTTTACTTTAACTGCACATCAGAGCATGAACTACCAACCTTAGGGTTATAGGTGTATGCTGGGGAGATGGAGGGCACACCCATGTAGTAGTAAAATGGGGAGTGGTCACTGTCCCCCTGCAAACCCTCAATCCTGGAAAAAAAGATGGTACATTGTATCATTGATACTTTAGGACTATTCAACTATCACAGTCATCAGGCATGAGAATTTGAAAACCTATTGCATGTATATCAAACACGAAATCATATCTTCAATCCGAGCACTACATGCTGGTAAACTGTATTGAAAATGAAATCCTTTATTTATGAAATATATTTCAATTTCAAAATATGTGAGGGTATAACTGCAATGTTCCCGTCAGCATATTTATGAAATACATTAGAGCTTCGTGAAAAGTATGCTGGCATTAACTGTTGCAGTTCATACCCTCATGTATTTTTTGAAATTCACATTCTACTTTCATTTCTATAGGAATTCCCTGTAAAAAAAAAACCCAAAACAAAACCCAAAATCTGTATTTCATAATTATGTGCATTGTTTACAAGAGCCATGCTTTCATACAGAAATAGATATTATAATTTGTAAAGATATCAAAGGCAAAAATTTGAAATGCAAATATTTAAGAGTATAATTTTTATTTTTAAAAATATGAGGGAATGAGCTGTGATAATTCATGCCCCAGCATACTTTATGAGGCATGTTAGTGCTTCATCAAAAGTATATGGCAGCATAAAGCATTACTGTTTATACCCTAATGTATTTTCCAAAATTGAAATTTGTTCTGTATATTTATTTTTTATTTTCATTTTTGTCAGAGAATTTCCAGGTGTTAAAATAATTGTATAGTACTACAAATATGTACATCATTTACATTCATGAGGAAATGACTATCATTTCAATTTGTAACAAGATTGTTACGCGTCGCCACATCTCCAACACAGCTGCAAAAAAGTCCCATATTCGCAGAATCCAAATAGCAGTGCAATGTGAAGAACTATATAAATTATGACTAACAATTCCACAAAATTGAACAGAACCTGTTGAGCAGTTTTCAAGGAATTGTGTCCACAAAGTCATGTGGGAAGGACAAATGGATAGCTGTATTTCTATGTCCCCTTCTGCAATGTGGTGAGGGACAAAAATATTGATGGAGAAAACATTAGAAATGAAACAAGCATTCTGAGAGTAATTGCATAGGCAATACAAAGTCCCTACCGATTACAAAAATTATTGGACTGCAACAATATTCTACATTGCATTATATAGCTAAATATCGATCATGATTTATGGTAAAGCCAGGATTGGACAGGGACCGATAAACTAGTGAAATATTGGATCAATCGAAACGCAAACTTGAACTTGAATCTGTAACTTGGTATGGCAAAGCAATGTACCAAAGTATCAAATAAATATCTGCAAGCAAGTGGGAAAAAGGTGGCGGAAAACTCATAATTATATGAAGATTTTCTAAGTCCAAGGGCCATGTAACTCGTGAAATAAGGATCATTGAAACCAACTCGAACTTGATCTGTAATTGGTATGGCAAAGCAATGTACCCAAATATCAAATGAATATCTGCAAGCAGTGAGAAAAAAGTGCGGAAAGACTGATATTAATGAAATTTTCTAAGTCCAAGGCATAACTCAGTGAAATATGGATCGATTAGAAACCAAAACTCGAACTTGATCTGTACTCTTGTAGGCAAGCAATGTACCAAATATCAATGAATACTGCAAGCAAGAGAAGAAAAGATGCGGAAAACTGAATTTATCCGGACGACGGACGACGGACGGACGAGTCGGCAACCTAAAGTCCGCTTCGACTTCGTGGTAGGGGACTAATTAATTGTAATATGAGGGCAATTTAAGACACACTGTAATGAATATGTTGCATGTTAAGAGATAGGATTCCCTAGTTTTTACACAAATCATATATTGTACCCTGCATGGGAGTTTCAGCGGATTTCAAGAAATTTATACATGTACTTCTCGCTCATGATTATATACACATGTAATGCCTAATAATAGAATCAGGTAAGAATTCATAAAGTGCTTCATCACAGACACCATTACCTATTTTTAAAGTACAACTGATATCAACACTTCCTGATAAAGAACAGTGTCATCTATAGACCTCCAGCTAGCATTTTTCTCATATTTTCTCCTTCCCTTCCTTGTTCTGAGAAGTCTACAAGTCACCGCCAACAAAGGAAACCACAGAGGGCTGGCACCAGTGCCATTTGTATTCTCAACACACAAAATAATTACATCACTGCCTGTTTTACAAGTTGGATACCAACATATCTGGTGTAAATTATTTTTCTTTCCTCATTAAAATGTAGATTTATTTTTACTAAGGTCAAACTGTTCATTAGTTCATCACTCTAATCAATAACATGCCACTTAAACAGGGTTTACTTTCGTTAGTTATGATTACATTGTGCCATATCTGACATGTGGTAATAGTGTATAAACAGCTATACAGTCAGTTTGTCATGTTACAATGAATTTACTAATTCCCCCCCCCCCCCAAAATGCATCCCTGTGACCCTGTGAACAGTTGCTTTCTTGATTTCTCTTTTTATTTTGATTTCTCTTTTTATTTTAAGTTCCACCGTGTCAATATTTTGATTTAGAATCAAAAGGTTCTTATATTTCCAGAAATTGGGCCTTTAATACTGTAAAAGATTGATAGCAGCCATCTCTACATCACGATGCACTGATGTATAAATGTTACATACAGTCAAAGATATCTAAAGCACTATCTGTCATCCAAAAGTAATGAACGTGTCAAAGGAAGAAAGGGCTTTCTTAACAGAAACTAGTACTCCCTGCAGGACACACAAATATCAAGTATGAAGTGGATGTGGAAGACTTTGTGGTGTCTTTTACTTTGAGTTCACTGGGATATATTGAATTGACATTTGAATAAATTGAGTATTGCTGATAGATAAAACATAGTCAATATATGTAAGTGTTAAGTTGAAAGCCACAGCAAGAGATTTTTCTTCTCATATAGAAGTTTTTTTAAAAATAAATTCTGCCTCGCAAGAATATAAAAACAGGTCAGCTAATAAAGGAGCACAATTTGTGTTCATGGGAATTCCAACAGACAGCCACAAGACCTGGTCACCAAAGACCACGCAGATATCTTCAACAAGAAACCCTAGCATCCATCTTATATGTTCAAAATCATTTCATTATCCTTTTTCTATAATTCCACTTAAATTATTGTTATGATTCAATAAACCCTCAGATTAAAAACCACAGCCCCTTCAAGAGTTGTTGCGTCTTGCAAGAAAACACCTTATTACCTCTGCTCTTTCAAAAATGTCGACTATAGGACACCTCTTTATGGAAGTTCTGGAAAAATTGCTTCCGATATTTAAGCTATTGATATTTAAAGGTTAACAGCAAATATATATTAAGTCTACTTTAAAAGATTTTGAAATTTCCAATCGCATCTCTGATCTATGACACATCTCAAAACATCTGCATAAAAACAATCTGACTGTTTTCTCTCCCAAACCATAAGATATAAATTGGCGAAGTAAACAATGTGTTAAACGTAATTATAGTCCCAAAAACATATATACAAAGTCGAGTTTAGGGCAACACGGACCTCTGACAAAAGCGAAGGCAGGATCAGGTGCCATGGAGGAGTAAGCATCCTCTGCTGACGGCAGTCACGCCGTGAACCCTCATGTGATGGCATATCACCATTACTTGCATATTCAAACACTGAGAATGTCAAGTCACTTGACCTTGATAATAATACCGGTATGTGGATCCCATCATCCTTTCAACATTTCCGAAGATCTCATCTCTCTGTCAGACCTTTTTGCAATTTTGCATTCTGGGGTCAGAGGTCAAGGTCACTGGAGTCACTAGACCTTGATACCCATCATTATCTTCTATCTCAGAAGACCCCAGGACTCTAGTATATTTGTCAAGTTATATTTGTTAAAGTTTGGAATTATCATTTCCTCCAAAGAGTTCTATTTTAAACCTCACTACAATTTGATTCCCCCAAAATGTACCCTAATCTAAATACAAAATCATTTCTGCAAGTCTAGATACATTGGTCTGTCATATCCTTGGATATCTAATACCTTCATCCATGGACTACGGACAACAGATGCAGATAGTTTTAGGCATGAGAAAGAAGTGAAAGAATAGTAAGATCCAAGCAAAAACAATAAGTCTCCAAACCTTATTTGGAGGACTTCATAAAGAATGAAATTTGGAGGGAGAAAAATGCAGAAGATTTATGTTTCCCACTTAGCAGAAGGTTGGAGTCTTCCTGTGTAAATGGGGGGGGGGGGGGGGGGGGGGTAAACACATAATATCCGTTTACAGCATCATGAACATTTTGGGTGTATTAATAAAATCTTCAAAAACTCATTACTGAACTGCACTTCATTTATCTCATGGGTGCCTGAACTAGATATTGAACAGATGAACAGTACTATGAGTAATCTGTTGGCATTAAAAATATTTTACTCTGGACCCATTATTGCCCCAAGGGCTAAAAATATTTTAACAAGCTTGAATTTATACCATATGTATGCCATCATATTGTTTAATATAATTTTCTGAAATTGTACAGCCTTTTTGATAGAAAGATTTATGCTATGTATTCCTATGCATACTTTTATCATTCTATTTACTGTCCGTTGTCCTACATAAGTTCCATAATTCTGTACACATGTATAAGAACTTTCAAGATGCTTTCATGTTTTTGTTTTATTTCTCATTTATCTTTATAATAAAAAAAAATCACACCTAATTACAGAACAATCCAGTCCTAAGGCCACAGAATGCACTAATTTTGGCAAATTGTAGCCCATTTGTTCTTTAAGATTTTCATTGTATCTATTTACATGTAAAATCATCCATAATTTTGTGGCTTATTTATAGGTCACAGGGTCTGAACTTGTCTGTACAATACTGGTACAAAAGGCTGTTTTTCACATTATTTTAACATTCTTCAGTGTCTGTCACCTTTATGTATTTGATAGTACTCAGATGACGATGTTGCTGAAATGTCAAGCACTATAATTTACAAATAGATGACTCATTTTTACGTCTGTAATAGGGCAACGACTTGCAAGATGAATGTTTATAATTTCTCATGTTCAAAAGAGGCATCAAGTTTTATTTTTAAATCAGGGCAATGACTTGCAAAATGATGAAACACTTTAAACTGTTTTCTTACCAGATTAGGTAACAGAGTGCTGCTATTACTGAAATGCTGTTAATTGTTCATTTATTCATGCAGAAGGAACTGAAAAAAAAGGATTCCTAGACCTTTCACCAATATCATAAAACCTTTCACTGAAATGATCTACAAAAATCAGGATGTCTATAGTTCTCAATATGACCTCCGCCCTCTCAATATAAAGGCCTTACATGAAACTTTTACAATCATATGAACCGATTATGAAGGGTCTATATCTAATACATTCATCTAAGTTGTACTATGATAAACCAAACATACAAACATAAAGTATGTTGTCATACATAAACTACACAGAAAAAAGTTCCCCCTACATTTAATCAAAGGTAGTTTGATTTTGATGGATTTAATGCTGGGTTGGAAAGTCAATGAAATTAAGAGCCAGTCACACAAGTAAGCAGGCTATTCTCAAAAGTTGCCAGCCCTGTTTATTTGTGATGTTTATGATTTCTACTTATAGCTGGTCTACCACTCCAGCACAGATTGGTCTTGTTACACATCACTTACATTACAACACTTACTGTGGCTGGGACGCATTATCCGGGTCTTGGTATGTTCTGGTCCACCTCGATCTCAAGCACAGATTAGTACTGTTCAGACATGGGGTAATGGTAATGAGTAATGGT
>CAJDSM010020580.1:0-12577 GCA_903981925.1 Ostrea lurida
GTGAGTTTTACTCACAGTATTTCTAGTTCACATTGAAATCTATTGTTCAGAAGATGTCAAAAATATCACCACGGAACATGTATTTAATGAAGAACCCTGTATTTTATATTTATTTTAGGCCCTCCAGAAAAAGACAAGGCATTCTATAAAATGAAAGATGAAGAAAACAAAATCATTCATCATTCTTACAAAGGTTCGGAAAAGAGAAACTACAGATCCAAAATGGAGGACTGGGGGAGTGCAAAGGTCAGGGGTCAACTCTTCTTTGTTGCATTTGAAAACAGAAGAAAAGATAAGCTTTATTCAAAGTTGAAACATTGAAACATAAGCTCCAGGGAGCTTTTGGACAGACTCGAAATATGAATGTAAAAGAAATGGTTAAACTTGTTGTCATGAGAAAATAACTTTGTTGTGCCATGTACCTTGTATTATTATATATACTTTCAATTTCATCTCCTCTTATTCCTTTAGAATTTGCGGGCCAATATCACACGATATATGCCCGGAAACTTTTCGGCCCGCAAGCTGACGTCATAATTGAACAAAATTGGAAAATTGATAGTGCCGTCATGATAATAGAGCACATTTCTTGACGTTACTGTTAAAATGTCAACAAACTTTAAGTTTCCAATTTTTTCGTGTTTTTCAAGCTTTAGTTCTGTTAAAACTATTGAAAAAAAGTGTTAAAAATAAAATTTTGATAGTTTCTAAATGAAATTGAAAGTATATAATAAAAAGGTTACAGACTTTTGTATGGAAAAATATGACGACCTCGTTTTATTTTCGTGAATGGACCTCGCAAGCTCCGAGCGGGTCCGTGTACACGCCAAAAATCTCGGTCGTCATATTTTCCCATACAAAGTCTATAACCTATAATTACATACAAGTTCTTCAAATTTATATATATAAAAAAAAATAAATAAAAACCACAAAGGTAGATATAGCATCGGTCAACTTCGGAATCTTTGTGTAAATTAACTCAAGTCATCTTTTGCTTTATTTACCAATACGTTTACAGTGTTGAAATATTGACTGGTTTTCTATTTGTAGTTTGTCAGCTTTTGTTACCAGGAGTTGGATGATAAATACCAAAGATCTTGTTTCGAGAAAATTTTGAAAAAATTGCAGGCAGTGGAACACCTGTATCTAACAGACAATGCCATACAAAGCCTGAGATCTTACTCATTTCCCAAGTTAGTGCTCTCTCTCTCTCTCTCTCTGTGCCTCTCTCTCTATCTCTGTGTCTCTCTCTCTATCTCTGTCTCTCTCTCTCTCTCTCTTACAGACAATGCCATACAAAGCCTGAGATCTTACTCATTTCCCAAGTTAGTGCTCTCTCTCTCTTTCTCTCTGTGTCTCTCTCTCTATCTCTGTGTCTCTCTCTCTTCTACAACGACAATGCCATACAAAGCCTGAGGGCTTACTCATTTCCCAAGTTAGTTTTTTTTCTCTCTCTCTCCTACAACACATTCATTGGAAATATATAGTGACAAAGTTATATCAAATTCATATTTAAATACTATATATAGAAAATTTTCATAACTACAGTTTGAATTGAATGAATGAATTTTTTGCATTATATTGAAAAGATAATTTTTTAAGATTTTCACCTCATTGACATTATTCAGATCTGTAAACTTAAGGTCAATACTGTATTCTTAATTAGTCCCCTACCGGTTTGTAACCGGAGGGGAACTATAGCTTTCTTCTTTTGTGTCTGCTCTGTCTGTCTTCATGTCTGTCTGTCTGTTCCCATTCTGTCCCATTGGTTTTCCAGACTTTTTTTCTTACTGCTTGCAGATATTCATTTGATATTTGGTACATTGGGCCTTTGCCATAACAAGTTACAGATCAAGTTCGAGTTTGGTTTTGATCCATTCATTTTCCGCTGAGTTATGGCCCTTGGAATTAGAAAATTTCACAAATTATCAGTTTTCCGCACTTTTTTCTCACTGTTTGCAGATATTCTTTTGATACTTGGTACATTACTTTGCCATACCAAGTTACAGATCAAGTTCGAGTTTGGTTTCGATCCATTCATTTTTCACAGAGTTATGGCCCTTGGACTTAGAAAATTTCATAAATTATCAGTTTCCCACTTTTTTTCTCACTGTTTGCAGATATTCTTTTTGATATTTGGTACATGTCTTTGCCATAACCAAGTTACATATCAAGTTCAAGTTTGGTTCGATTCATTCATTTATTACTGGATTATGCCCTTGGGACTTAAAAAATTCGATAAAATTATCAGTTTTCCGCACTTTTCTCAATGCTTGCAGATATTCATTTGATATTGGTACACTCCTTTGCCATACCGAATTACAGATCAAGATCGAATTTGGATTTGATCTATTCATTTTTCACTAAGATATAGCCTTGTCCTATCCTGGCTCACCAATATTCCCTTTTACCATAAGTATATGATATAGCATACATAATGAAATTAGAATATTGTTGCGGTTCAATAATGTTGTGTTAACCGGTAGGGGACTATGTATTGCTGGCAAATACTCTTCAGAATGCTGTTAACACAAGAACTGCTGGTTGCTAATTGCCGTTAATTGAATTTTGCATATTTCAGTGTGAGGTACTAAACCTGAACATAATTTCATATCCTCCTTCAAGGTGAGTCATTTCTAAGTTCTGTGTGGGTTTTTTTTTACATTTATTTTGATGCATGAAATAAAATCTACATCTAGTGCAATACAGAATTAATGTAGAGTGAATCAGATTCAGGAGATTTATAAAGTTATGATTATAGTGAGGTAGTGCTGGCACATGCTGCGAGCTCCAATGACAGAAAAGTCTAAGCTGAAGCTGCCCATTTGTCACAATCCCAAGTCTCTTATCAAAAATGGCAGTCTGATTAAAATTAGACCCTTGATCTGCTCAATGACATGTATATCTCTTGGGTAGCGATCTGCCAATGACATGTATATCTCTGGTAGCGATATACATGGCTGGAAAAACAAGGCAACGCAAGCGTAGCATCCCCTCTCAGCACAAAATTTTTAACAATGGTCAATAGTGACCTTGACCTTAAAAATCAAAGGGTCCACCCTCTCTCCATGGACAAAATTTCTGAAAGATTCGATGATTCTCTGATGAATGTTGTGTCTTCTATCTTCTTCACAAGATATTAAGGCAGTCAATAGTGACCTTTGACCCTTTACCTTGAAAAATTAATAGGGTTCACTCCCTCTCCATGGGGAACATTTGGGAAGGTTTGATGATTTTCTGATGAATGCTGTTTCTTCTTTCTTGTTCACAAGGATTTTTTGCAATCGTCACTTGTGATGTTGACCTTTGACCTTTGAAAATCAATAGGGTTATCCCCTCTCCATGGGCAACATTTGTGGAAGGTTTGATGATTTCTGAATGGAATGCTGTGTCCACTCTCTTTGTTCAACAAGAAATTTAATCATAGTCCATAGTGACCTTGACCTTTGACCTTGAAAATCAATAGGCTTCATCCTCTCTCCATGGTCAACATTTTGTGGAAGGTTTGATGATTTTCTGTGAATGCTGTGTCCACTATCTTGTTCACAAGAATTTTAATCAATAGTCCATAGTGACCTTGACCTTTGACCTTGAAAATCAATAGGGGTCATCCTCTCTCCATGTGCAACATTTGTGGAAGGTTTGATGATTCTCTTATGAATGCCCTTGCTTCTACTTGTTCACAAGGTTCCGGACACCACACATACACGGACACACACACATCTGCACGGAAGCAATGCTATATCCCCTCCGCAACTAGTTGCGAGGGATTAAAAATGGTAAAAGATCTTGCCAAGTCACATCTATTTGAACTTGCATAAATTATCTCCATTATAGTCATATACAGTGAAGCTAAAATTACTGTAACAGTAGCTCCATTGACACTACATTTCCCTTTATCTGTAATCAGTGATTCCCAAGAGTGACCATTATTTGTACTGTTAATACTGTACATGTACTGACGGGCTCTGTCTTGTTCATTCAGAACCTCCCGTCCATTCCCCGGATCCGCTCCCTGATGTTAGAGGACAATGACATTGATTCGTTTGATGACCTTTCCAAATTACGGTCCTCCAGATTGAGGAACTATACCTCAACGGAAATCCCGTGGGCCTTCCAAATCAACTACAGACCAAGGTACGTTTAGAACACTTCCTCTCTCTTACATCAACTACAGACCAAGGTACGTTTAGAACACTTCCTCTCTCTAGATCAACTACAGACCAAGGTACGTTTAGAACACCTCCTCTCTCTACATCAACTACAGACCAAGGTACGTTTAGAAACACTCCTCTCTCTAGATCAACTTACAGACCAAGGTACGGTTTGAGACACTTCCTCTCTCTACATCAACTACAGACCAAGGTACGTTTAGACACTTCCTCTCTCTACATCAACTACAGACCAAGGTACGTTTAGAACACCTCCTCTCCTAGATCAACTACAGACCAAGGTACGTTTAGAACACCTCCTCTCTCTACATCAACTACAGACCAAGTACGTTTAGAACACTTTCTCTCTCTAGATCAACTACAGACCAAGGTACGTACACTTCCTCTCTCACATCAACTACAGACCAGGTACGTACACGTTCCTCTCTCTACATCAACTACAGACCAAGGTACGTTTTAGAAACACTTCCTCCTCTCTAGATCAACTACAGACCAAGGTACGTTACACTTCCTCTCTCTAGACTAACTACAGACCAAGGTTACGTACACTTCCTTCTCTACATCAACTACAGACCAAGGTACGTACACTTCCTCTCTCTACATTCAAACTACAGACCAAGGTACGTTTAGAACACTTCCTCTCTCTAGATCAACTACAGACCAAGGTACGTACACTTCCTCTCTCTAGATCAACTACAGACCAAGGTACGTACACTTCCTCCTCTACATCAACTACAGACCAAGGTACGTTTTAGAACACTTCCTCTCTCTAGATCAACTACAGACCAAGGTACGTACACTTCCTCTCTCTAGATCAACTACAGACCAAGGTACGTACACTTCCTCTCTCTACATCAACTACAGACCAAGGTACCTTTAGAACACTTCCTCTCTCTACATCAACTACAGACCAAGGTACGTTTAGAACACTTCCTCTCTCTAGATCAACTACAGACCAAGGTACGTTTAGAACACTTCCCTCTTCTACATCAACTACGACCAAGGTACGTTTAGAACACTTCCTTTCTCAGTATTCTAAATCATGTGACAGTGCATCATCGCTAGCCAAGGGTGACTATATATACACAGTGTTTCTTTGTGAAAGAGAAACACCGTGTATCATCAACCTTGGCTAGCGAAGATGGCGATAGTGCACAAGTCAAAGATCAATTTGGACTACACCATTCACTTGTCTGATATCTGAGGAAACTGAAAGCAAAATCACACCGAAAGATCAAATGTTAAAGATGAAGTAAAACCTCAAAATTAGGCTGCGCTACATGATATTTTGTAATAAAATAATGTGTTTGATAAACATGATCAGAGAAATTGACAGTTGTAGTGATACATTACTTGTATATTAGTATATATACAGGAACTGAAATTCTGTATGGTACGATTTAGGTGCTGTTTTAGGCATGTTTTTTCTGTACAGTTATGTTCATCAGACTTGCATGTATTTAAGTATGAGGTTTCAGAGAGTGTTACCAGACTGGCTAGATATATACCAGTAGATTTCTGTGTTGAATGTGTAACAATGGTAATGTTTGCGGGTTTTTTCTCCTGTAGGGTTTTCCAGACTCTGACTCAGCTGAAAGTGTTGGACGGAATCCCGAAGCTACAATCTGACCTCGAGTTCCAGTCACTGGAGGATTTGAACCCCGAGTCCTCGGGATGCACCATACTGTAGAAAAGCCGCCTCTCTAGAGGGACGAGGCACCATGCTGTAGAAAAGCCTCCTCTCTAGAGGGACACAATCTCCAATCTGCCAATGTATCCCACTTTGTTTAAAGTAATTTGTTTATTCAGTTTCTGGGACAAATTTGGAAATTTACCACTTGTAAATGAGGATAAGAAATTTACATGAGGAATTTTACATTTATTTCTCTACAAGAATAATGTGGAATACGCCAGTTCGAGATTGTCAGAGTTATTTCCCTATGGAGAATTCACATGTATATTTAAACTTAAAGTGCTTTCTTTGTTGGTTTATTGGGTGATGAAGGAAACTAGCATTGCAGAAAAAATTCATAACCCACGTTAGCCTACAAAGAAAGCATTTTATTGTTTATATTATTTATATTTTATGTATTTTCTAAACATATAAACTAGATTTAAGCAGTAAAATATCATAATGTTGATCATTTTGTTACTTTAAATGGAACAGCCAATTCAACCTTTGACCTCAGAATCGCTCCATATTTGGTAATGACCATGTGAACATGTGACACTTCAAAACCGGATCCAACTGGTTTGCAACAAACATGCATTTATTGGATGATAAATGCAATGTCAATTTCAAAGGAAATATAAGAGAAAAGATTCAGTGAATGTAAATATAATATAGTAAAGTGCGAAACAATTTGTTTACTTGTGGAAGCGAGACAGATATCCATAATGCTAAGTGAATGTACTCAGCAAGTTTCTCATAGGCAGTCTCATCACCTGCATTTGATTGATGATGTAAACTAAGTAAATGATAAGTATTTAGGTTGTGTTTAATAACATGGAATTCCTATTATAGCACATTATTTCGTTGGTTGTAGGTATCATATCTAGATTGAATATCATTTGCAAATATGACATTATTTTTGTAAAACATTTCTTTTGCTAGTATATTGTACTTTTTAAAAAGCCGCTTTTAATACATTTGATCATCTTCCTCACTGTTCCTCAATATTGCCTATTTGCAAACACAATATAATCCACTACGCGGATTATATAGTTAATCCACTATGCGGCTTATATAGTTAATCCACTATGCGGCTTATATAGTTAATCCACTATGCGGCTTATATAGTTAATCCACTATGCGGCTTATATAGTTAATCCACTATGCGGCTTATATAGTTAATCCACTATGCGGCTTATATAGTTAATCCACTACACGGATTATATAGTTTGCAAATAGGCAACATCAGTGCAATCTCCGATAAACTTGAAAATTACAACAGTCATTTCTTAATTATCATGAACTTATTGGATACAAATTGTGTTTATAATGAATCAAAATTGTGAGTAATTAGCGCTTCTCTGTATAAGTGTGTTTGACTGTATACCAATAACATATGGAGAGTCGCAATGTCTTCTGTAATTTTGTAATCCTCTCTATAGACACTCCTGCCTCCCTGTAGTCAGGTAGTCGTTACTTCTCCTTGTGCAATATAAGTTTCTCGTTCCGTCCATATTAACCGTAAATGTTTTAATGTACATAAAATTTTGATTGTCGACAACTAAAATTATAGGTGCACAATATACTGTAGAAGCACAAATATTTGTCGGGTTAAAATTTCGTTGTTTTGATTCTCAAAAAAATTTTGTCAGGATTTAATTTCGTCATTTCAGAGCAACTCTGTATTTATAAACAGTTGGATTAAAAATTTGTCATGGATTTGATTTCATTGATTTATGCTACCAACGAAATTTAATCCATGACAATTTTTTGTGCTTCTACAGTATTACTGTATTACTAAACCATAGGAGTTTAGATGACATTGTACATTAATATTTTATTTTGAGATATATATTTATGTTTTTTATCGTATGTTAATCTTTGTTAATTTATATCCACTGTTTATATCAAACATTTTCAGTACTACATATTGACATGCTGGTTGTGTCAAACTATGAATAAATTGTTTTAACAATATGTTTATTTACTTTTAATTAATCTCTTAAATTAAAAATTTGAAAAAGAGAGAAAACAAGATGGGTTTGTAAAACGATGCCCCTGAATTTCACATGCTAGTGGAAGGGACTTGTGAAATATGAGAAGTCTATCACTTCACCATTCAAAAGTTATGGCCTATATTAAAGTTTTTCCTGTCAAACAGACAGATGGACAGACCAAAATCTATCATATATGTTATACATTTTATTCAGTGACCGCGTATTTTTCCCCCATGCGAAATGCTGGACATGGAAAACCGCGTACAAAACCCCCAGCGTAAATAACCACTTTTACAGTAATGGATCAATACTTGGATTCTTGACAATGACAATAGATCCATGTAAAACACAACACTATAGGAAATCAGTTTTACCACCCATTTTTATTATGCACATTCTCACATACAGTAATACAGCGGCCCTATTTGGTCACGACAAACTTGTGCTCTATGTTATACACGCCCACTGACTGGCTGGCCGAATCATCGTAGTCTACCCAGTCTGGGTCCTGCAAACAAACAAACAAACGGTTACTGTACAACCGTGCACGGGAATAAAGTTATATCGGGACAATACAGGAAACGGTGTCAAAGGCAATCAAATTTGCGCGTGGAAATTTGTAAAATTTTCGTTATGACTTAATTGGACTAGTTAATTCTGATACACTGCATGGAATGGAAATAAAATCTGGGTTTTGCATAAGCTAGCAACATCGTACATTTGACAATGGAGTGCTAGATCAACGGACTCTATTCCAAAAACGGTTTTAATTTGTAAAATATATCAAAAGACCGCATGCATCATATCCTTTTTGCCACCCCCCCCCCCAATGGGCTCCTCATAATTTGAATGCCTTATCTCCCATAGAGTACAGTTTCCCATAATTTCTCGGTGAAATTAACATTTACTTGGAGTGACAGAATTTCTCAATTGTATTATATTTTAGAGAAAAAAAATCTTAGTTTTGTGAACATATTGCATTGGTAACAAACATGTATAGTTTGAATTGAACTTCAATTCTTACCCCATCGTTAAAAGCGATCTCTGTAAATGGTGTGCCCGATTCTATTCCCTCAGCAACAAAGCCTGCCTGAAAATGAAGCGTACTTCTATATATACACTTCTGAATATCAATTGTTACAAAACATAATACATACTTACATAAAACACATCTGAAAGTTGAATTCTTATATAAAAGTTGTAGGGTGGGTGTGTTTTATTATGGAATCAGGTTGTCTGTCCGTCTGTCTGTACATGCAATGGTTTCCGGACTCTAATGTGTTATCCTTTCCACCTAGAGTCATCATATACATAAGGACTATCCATGGGATGAAGATATGGAGTTAAAAGGTTGAAGGTCAAGCACACTGGACATTGAAGTAGCAATATGCTTTCTGTGCTCTAGAGCATTATCCATTCTACGAGAGTCACCATATCGTACATATGGACTATCCATGGGACAAAGATGTTCTCTATCAAATTTGGGGTCAAAAGGTTAAAGGTCAAGCGCACTGGACATCGAGGTAGCAATATGGTGTCCGGGCTCTAGAGTGTTATACTTTCCATCTAGACTCACCATATCATACATATGAACTAACCATGGATCAAAGATATTCCCTTCCAAATTTGGGGTCAAAAGGTCAAGCTCACTGAACATTAAAGTAGCTATAAAGGTTTCAATTTAAAATTCTTAAACGGTTAACAACACCCTTTGTGAGATTGAAATGATTATCTTCTTGTGCATTTGAGTAGGAATCATATACATATTTTGAAAGATGATAACATGTGAAACAAGATGTGTTTGTGAAACACTGATGCCCCCGGATTCCACATGCCAGTAAAAGGGGCTTGCCAAAACGTTTATGCATGTGAAATAGGAAAAATCTATCACTTACCATTCAAATGTTATGGCCAATGTTTAAGTTGTTGAAAAGTAGGTCAAACTTCAAGGTCAGGAGGTCAAAAATATTGGTACCAGCCGAAAAGGCTTGTCATAAGGAAAACACAAGTGAAATATGAAAGTCTCATCACTTGCCATTCAAAAGTTATGGTCATTGTTAAAGTTATTGCACACAGACAGACAGACAGACCAAATACTATATGCCCCCGAATCGAAGATTCTGGGGGCATAAAAAAGACTCCATATTAAGACTTAAAAATGCAAGTATGAGATGCCCTCTATGGGTTATGATATTCAGGTGACCGTTAAGGCCTGTGGGTCTTTTTTTATTTCAGCATGTAAAATTTTATCCCCTATTATGGCCGCACCCTACAGTAACAGTTGTACTTACTCTGGGTGAGAAGTCGATAGGTTCCAATCCTCTACATTCAAAAACAACAACTGTAGCAAATCTACCAGAATCTGTGTCACGATAAGGTTTTAAAGAGTCTTTCATTATGTCTACAAAACGAAGAAAATTATTTAATTAATGTATTCTGAAATTGCAGAGTGATCAATTCATACCATGCAGGCATTTCTTAAACAGACTTCAATGAATCAGTGATTTGAACTTCTGATTGGCCAATATGTTGTTGCCAATGTCCAATGATAATTACTCACCAATAGAATTCTTCGTACTATAGACTTAAAGTAGCATAATCTGTATCTTTAATTTATTACACTGTGATTTCTTTAAGGAAATCAAATATATTAATGGTAAAAATGTGAGCCACGAAATCTGTCCGGTCAAAATGTAAAAAAGTGTAGGCTAAAAAGGCGTGTCAGTTCTATAAATGGAAAGGGGATTGAACGTCAATAAACCGCGATCTCCATATATGGAAGTAGAATTTCAAAATCACGCTGAAATGTTTGTAGTAAATAGCTTATATTTGACGTATTTTCTGAACTGTAAATGCAAAATATATGATTCTATATCATGCATACTTATGATATGTTGTTAAACGTATACTATTGTTTCAAAGAGAAAAAGGTCATGTGTATACATTGCTATACATAAGGACTATCCATGGGATGAAGATAGGAGTTAAAAGGTTGAAGGTCAAGCACACTGGACATTGAAGTAGCAATATGCTTTCTGTGCTCTAGAGCATTATCATTCTACGAGAGTCACCATATCGTACATATGGACTATCCATGGACAAAGATGTTCTCTATCAAATTTGGGGTCAAAAGGTTAAAGGTCAAGCGCACTGGACATCGACGGTAGCAATATGGTCCGGGCTCTAGAGTGTATACTTTCCATCTAGACTCACCATATCATACATATGAACTAACATGGACAAAGATATTCCCTTCAAATTTGGGGTCAAAAGGTCAAGCTCACTGAACATTAATAGCTATAAGGTTTCAATTTAAAATTCTTTAAACGGTTAACAACACCCTTTGTGAGATTGAAATGATTATCTTCTTGTGCATTTGAGTAGGAATCATATACATATTTTTGAAAGATGATAACATGTGAAACAAGAGTGTTGTTTGTGAAACACTTGATGCCCCCGGATTCCACATGCCAGTAAAAGGGGCTTGCCAAACGTTTATGCATGTGAAATAGGAAAAAATCTATCACTTACCATTCAAATGTTATGGCCAATGTTTAAGTTGTTGAAAAGTAGGTCAAACTTCAAGGTCAGGAGGTCAAATATTGTACCAGCCGAAAAGGCTTGTCATAAGGAAAACACAAGTGAAATATGAAAGTCTCATCACTTGCATTCAAAAGTTATGGTCATTGTTAAAGTTATTGCACACCAGACAGACAGACAGGGACAAATACTATATGCCCCCGAATCGAAGATTCTGGGGCATAAAAAAGACTCCATATTAAGACTTAAAATGCAAGTATGAGATGCCCTCTATGGGTTATGATATTCAGGTGACCGTTAAGGCCTGTGGGTCTTTTTTTATTTCAGCATGTAAAATTTTATCCCCTATTATGGCCGCACCCTACAGTAACAGTTGTACTTACTCTGGGTGAGAGTCGATAGGTTCCAATCCTCTACATTCAAAAACAACAACTGTAGCAAATCTACCAGAATCTGTGTCACGATAAGAGTTTTAAAGAGTCTTTCATTATGTCTACAAAACGAAGAAATTATTTAATTAATGTTTCTTTGAAATTGCAGAGTGATCAATTCATACCATGCAGGCATTTCTTAAAACAGACTTCAATGAATCAGTGATTTGAACTTCTGATTGGCCAATATGTTGTTGCCAATGTCCAATGATAATTACTCACCAATAGAATTCTTCGTACTATAGACTTAAAGTAGCATAATCTGTATCTTTTGAATTTATTACACTGTGATTTCTTTAAGGAAATCAAATATATTAATGGTAAAAATGTGAGCCACGAAATCTGTCCGGTCAAAATGTAAAAAGTGTAGAGCTAAAAAGGCGTGTCAGTTCTATAAATGGAAAGGGGATTGAACGTCAATAAACCGCGATCTCCATATATGGAAGTAGAATTTCAAAATCACGCTTGAAATGTTTGTAGTAAATAGCTTATATTTGACGTATTTTCTGAACTGTAAATGCAAAATATTGAGTTCTATATCATGCATACTTATGATATGTTTGTTAAACGTATACTATTGTTTCAAGAGAAAAGGTCATGTGTATACATTGCAAAACAATAATACAGTACTGCGCATGCCTACATCTCATGCGACTTTGTTGTTTTTTCACAGGTTGGTAATACCATAATAATTAGAAACAAGTGCTTTGTTCTTTTGTATCTTTTTGCTTTTAATATTGTAATTACGTACGAAAGCATACTTTA
>CAJDSM010020583.1:363-16812 GCA_903981925.1 Ostrea lurida
ACAAATACCAACAATTCTGTCAATGAAAGATTTTTCGTTTATTTTCAAAACATATGGATATAAATTATAGAAACAACAGGATGCATACAATATGTTCATGTTTTTACATGTACGTTCTTGAATTTTTAAAACATATGTGTTCTTCATTTTACAAATTAAACATAAATCATCCATAACGCTAAATAGTAGTATTTGATAATACCAATCATTTTTTTTTTGGACAATTCCATCTTGAATGTTCTTTTACCTCATATCATTGTGTTTTATAAAGTGTTCCTTTCACAGCTGATTTATCAAATACAGCGCGTACTACACAGTAAGTATATTTTAAATATTCTGTTAATGGACGTTTTATAAGTGCAAATGGTGTACATTTTTAGTGGTAGAAAATATCAACATCATGATCTACATGCTATTTTCTACATTTCTTCTAAAGGATAAATAATTCATTTGAAATATTAAATGATTCTATGATTCGTAGATGGACTGCTGCTTACATGCTACCAGTAATTCGTATCAAAATGACAGCTCCATTCAAGAGACATAAAATTTGCTATTACAAAATGAAATGATAAACTGAAATATAAAAAAGTTCCGAGTTTTCTTCCAGTGTGAAACATGCGACAGATAATTTCTGTGTAAATCTTCATAAATAAACAATAAATGGCAGGAAGTACAACCCATTCTTTCAACAGACTGTCCTGAGCCTCTCTGTCCAATGACTGTGTGTAGTGTTCAGCTGCTCGGATTCCAGTCTCTAACAATTTTTGAAAACCGAACTACACCGTCTTCAGAAGCACCTACACAGATAATGCACACTGATTAATCTCGTAAGTCCCAAATAAAATACAAAAACAAGGGTGGGGCAAACACGGACCTCTGAACAACCAGAGGTGCGATCAGGTGCCTAGGAGAAGTAAGCATCCCCCGTCGACCGGTCACACCCACCGTGAGCCTTGATCTAGTAAACAGATTAATCTGTATTCAAATCAGTATGTGAAAACGGCTTAATAATTGCTACAAATATCAGTATAAAGTATTGAAATGAATGTAAACTTTTGACAAGATTGCGCTTATTGTAGCCCACAAGAGCTCACAACCGTCATCAAAAATGCACTCCGTCTGGCCGTTGCTCTTATTTGTCAGAAACTAAATCAATGCCAGTCAAGATCCTGTATAGCAAACAAATATGGACATAAATATAATTGATATGCCACAAATCATGCATACTTGCCGACAAATAAGTTGATTGGGAGGGGTTTAAATTGTCTCGTTGAAAGTCAGCTTTAAGCAATTCCTATGATATTTGTGATGATGATCTTTTAAATTTGCAAATATTTGTCATTACTTTGAATGTAACTTTACGCGTTTTATACCATTTGCTGTCTTCCTTTACATGCTGGTTTTAACTATTGGATACCCCTTTTATCTGATCAAGATATAGGATTTCAGGGTGGGGGATGCTTTCTGCCTCTAAGCACCTGCAGGAATGTTCATGAAGCTATCGTGCCCTAAGTATGTCTTAGAACATGTCTTAGTCTTAAGTCAGTTTCTAGAAGCTTTCCTAAATTAAGACCTTGTAATAATTGCGTCCTAAATTTAGGACATCATAACTTTTTGTGCTAAGATCATTCCAAGATTGAATAAGAAAGATGGGAGTCATGATAGTGATGCAAAGAGCTCATCATAAAAAGATATTAAAATTTTAGAGACATTAGTAATCCGATAGATTACTTTAATTTCCTCAGTTGAGAAATTGGGGTTCCTCTTCTGGTGCACTTGTGTAGGAAAAAGATATGTTAATTATTTTTATATTCGATATTAAAGCATGATGCAAAATATTGCAATTTAGAAAAGTATTGAGAAACCGGACTCAACTCGACTTAACCTAAAAATACTTAGAACACGTCATAGACATTAGATGACGTCATTAATATGCTTGCTGGACTTTTACTACTCTAACATGCACAAAGAAGTTGTACATACCTTGGTGTATCCTTCTCTTCTTTGGTATCTAATAAAATAATTTTAAAAATAATAAGGATTAGTATATATTTCTGGAATAATCTCTTTCTTCATTCCTCCTGTTTTAGCATGCATTTGTGCTGCAACAGCTGTATAACTTGTTTTAACTTGGAGTTTTTCAAGATTGGAAGAATTACACATGATGGGGTCTATGTCTTCTCATGGAAACAGATATATGTTGCGACGTTGTTTTAAAAAAGTGTATTTCGTGCATGAATACCGATGCAATTCAGTTAAATGTATATGTTGGTAAACTTTTCTCGAGTACCAATATATTTGGTGCCGATCGCGAGCGAAGCGAGAGACAAAATTGAGTGGCGAGAGAGAAAAGTTTAACAACATACTTAGTACATGTTTTACACGAGAAATTAAGCTTCTTTGTGGCGTCTATTTAATTTTTCAGTAACTTTCTGCATTTAAATATCCTTTAATCATGATCGTCTGTATTTATCTTGATTGGTGTAATTTTGTATCAAATTGGCTGGATTTGTTAATTAGGACCCTCAGGGGAATTTTCCTGTATTCAACAGCCAGGTGAGGGCGTAAAGTGAATATATGTCAAGAATTATGAGGGTTTGTTTTACTGCATTCTTCATCCATGTTTTAAGAGTGGCTGACATGTCTCTTCAAATGTAACTTACTAATACTGTTCTTTTGGAAATTTTGGGACAAGATGGAAATGACTTCCCGTGTTTTCTAGATATTGATTCTGATAAGGATCTTGAAAATGGATTGATTTCTGGGAGGGGATTATTCGGACAACAAACAGACACAGATCAGATATGCTTATAGAATAATATCAAACTTCCTGTGTCCTTGAATGTGTTCTAAATGACATGTCTGATGGCTGGATATGTCGGTTTGTGTTGGTGAGTATACATTAATCTACTTTAATGCAGCATACAGATGAGGCATAATTATGTAGGAATTTGCGAGAGAGAGAGAGAGAGAGAGAGAAGATAAGAGAGAGAGAGGAGAGAGAGAGAGAGAGAGAGAGAGAGAGAGAGAGAGAGAGAGAGAGAGAGAGAGAGAGAGAGAGAGAGAGAGAGAGAGAGGTAAGATATCTTATAAATAAATTGTGCTTCCTATTATGTTTATCAACATATCTAGCTGTTGTTTCTGTTGGTAAAATTTTGTTAGTGGCATTGGTTGGGGATGGGTGGGGGTGGGTATTCAATGTACCAATTCAATTAACTGAACACCGTGTTCAGAAAGCACTACGTCCAGTCCTTGATTGCTGCCAATCATTGATAGATCATTGATCTAATTATTGCAAATAAAATGGTATGGTTACCCAACCATGGAGCTTGGAATAGGGGTGTTCCAAGTGATTTGGTACGGGCAAAAATCATTTGTTCGAGGTGTGAAACATGTACTATTCTTAATTTAATTAGAATGACGTAGAATTGGAATAATTTCATTTTCTTTCATGTATGGATACTTTATTGAAGATGTTAATGGCAAACTAATACTAATAACTAAAGTTCGTAACAAACGGTAAGACTTAAGCTTGTCCCCCGTCAACTTCCCAGATCTATGTAGCAATATTTTATAATCACGTGCATGTCGTGTTTATATTGCTCAAACGATTCTATTTGTACTGAGTATGTTCTTTTTATGATCAAAATTCGAGGAAGGTTGGTGTTAATTATTACTATGATCAATTATACTTTATGTACTTTTTATGCTAACGCTATTGTTCCATAAAAAGTAAATATTTTCCCATAATTTGTCAAATATACCGTTGAGACTTCCTTTGAGACTTCCAGAGTCGTAGTCGTTGTACGATCGGTCGAACCAGTTTGTTTTTGGCTGCTTGACACAGATTTTAGGAACTTGAACTTCTTCTTATAGGCATCTCGTAACTGCTCCACGATAAAATATAGATGCAAACAATCAATAATTTTGTTTTTAAACAGACAATTCTTTTTAACAAATTACATGTAACATTGTCATTTATAGAACGAAGCGATGTGTTGATTACGTAGGCGATCGTACCTATCATACTAAACAATGTTAAATGAATATTATTTGATCTTTCATGTGGCCAGTGAAGATTTAGTAAAACGTCATGTAGAATAGTATCCAGTAAATTTAAACAAGAAAGGTATGGACATCAGTCAGATTCGCTTTCCGGATCCGCCGACGTCGACACGATTAGTGGGTTTATCAAGAGGTCGACGATTAAGTGGGTTTATCAGATAAGTATGCGGTGTAGTCTTACCTTTTTATTTAAAGGAACGTGTACCACAGAAAATAAATAAACCCTGAAAATGTAAGACATAGATAATTATGATAATTAATGATGTGAGAAAAGACACTGCTTAGTTCCACTTCATTATATAAATGACTTCTAGCGAATAAGAACACGATGTGTGCATACATGTATATATCAAATTAAAACTGATATTGTTAAACAGATATTACTACATGTATGTAATAGGTAGATGTATTTTGTTAAAGTGAGTTTCTGATAAAAATAATTTGAAACTTATTAAGATGTACAAATTTGATACGCATCAACAAGCACGATTTGGGAGGATTGTTTCATTAATATATGATAAAAAAAGAAAATAAAAAAATATCGAGTGTCTTTTCATGATGAAACTCCATTCATTGTAATGCATTTTTCAGATGATGCCATAAAACAAACTGTTATTATATCGACAGCGATGGTGAATATACATTGTACATCGTTTGAATATCATATTATATAAAGGCATATATGTAAACACAAATATAACAAACAGTGATCAATCTAGTAAGTCTCAAATGGAATGCAAAAACAAGAGTTAGGCAAACACGGATCCCTGGATGCACCAGTGGTGGGATCAGGTGCCTAGGAGGAGTAAGCATCCCCTTTTGACCGGTCACACCCGCCGTGATCCCATAATCTTGATCAGGTAAACGGAACAATCCGTAGTCAAATCAGTGAATCCTGTCTCCTGAATCCTTATTCCCTAAATAAACCATAAACCAAGAAAAGGGATGTGTACTCACCTGTAGAGAACTGCTGATGGTGAAGAGGTATTGGAGGACCATTGTATCATCGTTCATAGACATAATACCGAAGGCCCAAGTTATACCAAGAGCAGGTACAAGGGTTCCAAAGTTCTTCAAGGCTATATCTGTTAAAAATAAATAATTCTAAAAAAATGTCTCTCTCTCTCTCTCTCTCTTCTCTCTCACTTCTCTCTCTCTCTCTCTCTCTCTCTCTCTCTCTTCTCTCTCTCTTCTCGTCTCCCTCTCCTTGGCCTCCTCCCCGTCCGTTCGCCCGTCCTCCCTTCTTCTTTTCCTCCTCTCTCTGCTCTCTCGCATATATCTATCCTGGCGAGTTCTTCGCAAAACAGTTGTTTGACACATTAGAGCTGTAATTTTGGACATAATTTCCTTTTAGAAATTTAAAAGGACACAGATGTTAGCCGTATCTCTTTCACAGATTTTTTCATCCACAGAAAACGGCAACATATACAATGCGCCCACTTGACCAAATACATGGATAACTTGTTTTATTTAAATATTGTCCATATCTACACCACTTTACATGTATTCTAATCCCAATGCAAACAGTGCAGACTTACACCGAGTCAAATGTTTTAAATTTATACATTTGGTCAAACAGAACAACAATTCTTAAAAACAGCTATACTCATTAAGCCGAGACTTCGCATGAAATTAACTTCTTGAATTGATCGTTCACCCATATTTTATTTCGATAGCAAGATATTGCACCTCAGTAGCACTTTACAAAGTGACAATACTCCTACTTCAAAAATGTTGAATTCATTAAGCGATTATTTTTTTAAGTATCTAAAGTGCAAAATGTTCAGTTGAGCAGTATAACACTTTTTCATATTCAGATTGCTAAAAAAGATGTATGTGTGTAAGGGTATCAATTCATTGTTGCAATAATTGCACCTTGGTGGTCATTTGTTTTATATTGTATTGCTGCAAATTTACAAATTACTTTTGCATTTATGCGAATAAATTTAAAGTAAACTTTAAATGCAAAAAGGTCAACATTAAACTTATGTAGGTTCATAACAAGCACTATAATCCCCAATATTCCTTCCTTTTATGATTTCCCTTCAATGCAGAAGTTAAGAAACATTCTTCCAAACGAATTAAAATTGCTACAATACGTTGATTGCTACAATACGTTTAAATCGATGATATGAATTTTGTGGAGATAGATATTAGACATGTTTAAGTGTCTTAATTCTGTGATGGTTTAAACCTGTATTTTCATATTGTTTGTCATCTAATACAAATTGTTTGGTGTTTTAACTGTTGCACGCAGGATAGGATACATTTAATCATACTCGACTCTATGATTACAAAAGTGAATGTATGCCTTTTGAAAAAAGACGATTTTATCGGCAATTCTACCTTTCAGTGTTGCAATGAATGTGACGTTGATGGTATTTTTTTTTCATTATTATGTGTAAGATATATGGATTGGGCAGCAGACTGAACCTATATACCGGTAAGCATATCAACACATAACGACTATTTCATAACCTGTGGTGGTGTTTCAGATCTAAATTAAAACAAGCAAATTTTCCTTAACAATTTAACTAGAACCTGACCGAGCTCGCGACACGATGGTGGGCTTGTCTGTATTCTGAGCGGCCTGAGCTGGATTCCGCTTCATTCTTGAAAGGCTTACTTTTAGCAGTGCGAATATAATGATAATATTGCTCTGTAGAAAAAACAAAAACATATATATACATAAATAGTGTACAAAAAATAAGAACGCCGCGAGATATTAAATTGCAGTGTATATTTTATCAGCAAATGTATATTGAATCAGTTTCAGAGAATATGTAATGCATTCATCTGGTGCATCAAAATTGGTACCGTATATGATTTATATTCTATATATGTGTGTGTGCATGCTTAATGCTCATATTTCACAATAATCTTACAAGGACCACTATGCAGACAGGAACGACGAAAAAGTACAATGAACCACTTTCAGCCGAGAGCCAGCAACTGTCAAAATATGATACTCTGAATAAATGCATGTTAGAAATAATAGTCTGATTCATATACGAGAGCTGATCCAAACGCTCGTTGACATTTTTCATAGAATCTTATTGTTATGAAGCACTGACACAAAATATGCATAGTTATGAACTAGAATATAAATAGAAAATTGTATAACCGAAGTAGGACAAGTAGTGTGGAAATAGTGTCATAGGATTTTTTTGAATTTACTGGAGTCATGTTATAATTTTGCATTTTTAATTATCCAGTAAATAAAAAAAAATGTTATGTTGCGAAATCTAAGAGAGTCTCCGACGTGCATGACGTTATATTAAAAACATCAAGTTATATTCCGCTATTGTCTCGTAAAATTTCACTGCACCCTGTTCACAATCTCTGTTTTATAAAGGAGTGTAGACACTAAAGTGCACTCATTTCCTCCAAAATCAGATCTTCAGCTCCAACGTTTTCGGCGATCAAAGTCCCGTTATATCCTGAATCCTTAATGAAAGGAAGGACGACTCTCCGACTGCCACAGGAGTTTTTATCACCTTCCACTGAAGATTTTCCGTCTTCAAATCCTCTTAAGCCATGAGTTGATGATCACAATTCAATTTTGCACTGCTTAATCTTGTCATCGATACGTCGTTCCCAGGATCACGGTTTCGTCATGACGTCATTTATGGGATGTTTTGTTCAATTGACTGCATCCTATTACAACAATATGGATGTAGCCGAGCTTAAAAAATCATCGAAATAAAGGGGAGTGTTCACAACAAAGAGAGGTGGGATATCACTAATTAAACCAGCTGAGGCAGCTTATGCAATACCTGCTGTTGGGAATGTGGAAGTAGATGAAATGTATCCGGAGTCCTCTGTTGGTGGAACTTTTGAATCCGGAGAAAATTCGAAATGGGTGAAAAAGCCTGAATTCATTACCAAATGTTCAATTCGTAAACTGTGAGTGGAATTCTGCCAGAATTAAGATGCACTAAGATCATAATTCGTACGCCCTAAATTACGTAGTTGTCACATGACCGGGTAACGTCTTTCTACCTCCATGGGTAAGAGTTTCGATATCCGAGAAACGACGTATTTGGGTGATCAACTTTTGCTGTTTTCTAATGATGTTATAATCAACAATCAATAACATGAAACGTGTCTAAATATTCAGCAAAACTGACGAAGTTTCCTGGGAAAAAATAGTTCCGCCAATAGATACCATGGCAGTATTATGGTTTCATATCACAGAATCTGACATATCTGCTCATTTTTGGATATTTTACTTAACATTGACTCTACTGAGACTGACAACTACATTATATGATAAGCGTGATGACTTTGACTTTGCAATCGTCAACCCTTTCCTTTTCTATGTGTAATATACGCACTATCACCCTGCTTATGGTCCCGTGTATATCTCCCAGTTGATTCGCTACACCACGCCCTGCTATGCGTGCGGACTTTTTAAGCGAGGCAAACTACTACAAAAAAGTTGATGCTGCAGGGTATAACGGATTCTCGTTTAAAGTCATCATTCTTCGCCAATTCTACGGTCGCTATAAGACCTCTGTTTGCGATTACAAATTATCACTAAGTCCATATGTTGACTGGGATATTGTTTCATACCCTTTGTTAGCCTCGATCTCTTTCCTACCTAGATTGCACCTAACGCGTCACACCCGTTTACTTTTATTTCGACTGAAGGGCTCACGGCGGTGTGACGGTCAGCAGAGGATGCTTTCTCCATGGCACCTGATCCTACGGGCCTTCGCTTTGTCGGAGGTCGCGTGTTGCCTATCAACTCGATTTTGTATAGTGTTTTTTGGATTATGAACTTACGTTTGACAACGGTTAATCGACCTTTTGAATAATTTTGGTAATACTTTGCTATAAGAATTACAAAATATCAAGAACATATGCATAGTCTTCTCGCCTTTTATAATATCGTTTCTATGACAACTGTCAAAGCAATATTGTTCTAATTTTATTAAAAATTAAGATTTGATTAAATATTATCACGCAATTAGGTTTCAGCTATATATGTTGAAAAAACAAGTTTCAGAGAGAATCAGCCCTCGTAATTTGCACATTGACAAAATAATAACAATTAAAAAAGCAGAAACAATACAGAACAGCGCAAACCTAAAATTGTCCGCTAATACATAAATAAATTTTACTTACTAATTTGAAATATGATATGTTTTATTCACATAAACTCCAATGGTCACTGTTGATATAACAAATGGTATTGCTGAAATTGATAGGAAATCCTTTGTTGTACATTGAAAAAAAATATGAAATCGAATGTTTTTCTGTATTATGATTGGGTGCTGTTACAAAAAATGACTACAATGATGTTTCTGTGAAGTATATGTATGTACTTGAAACAAATCTTCAAATTCATGGCGTACTATGGACCATTTGTATATAACATCCATGAAGAAGTCACATTAAGGATTACTGAAATGTTATATAAGATACACTGGTACATCTTCGGTTTTTACTATATAGGTTTGATACTGTTACGTATATGTACTTTGAAATTATTGACTATACAGTCATTTTTGGATTATTATTTCTTCTATTGAATCGTTTTGAGGAGAATAAAAACAGATCATGAATTTGTACTTTGTCTTATTTAAAACTTACCCCAACCCAACACTAAGAACCAAGGCAAATTTGACCGTTGAGAAAATTGATCTGCTAAATGCAACCAGATGGAGGCCAGGAAAACGTTCCGGAAGTAGTATACTCCTATGCATTGCATCATACTGAACATGACCAGCAGCATTGAGTGAAGGAAAAAAGTGATCACCTTGCAGACCACCTGTAAAATGAAACAATATATCCAATAATACACATATACGTACCAAAGTCCGTACCATATATGGAAGAGAGATCTTCTTCTTATAGGCCATCCTCGTAACTGCTCACGATAAAATATAGTGCACAATCAATAATTTTTGTTTTTAACAGACAATTCTTTTTTAACAAATTACATGTAACATTGTCTTTATGACGAAGCGCATGTGTTGATTACGTAGGCGATCGTACCTATCTGGCTAAACAATGTTAATGAAATATTAATTGTCTTTCATGTGGCCCAGTGAAGATTTAGTAAAAACGTCATGTATGATAGATCCAGTAAATTTAAACAAGAAAGGTATGGACCAATTCAGATTCGCTTTCCGGATCCGCCGACGTCGACAGAGTTAGTGGGTTTATTCAAGAGGTCGATCGATTATGTGGGTTTTATTCAGTAAGTATGCACGGTGTAAGTCTTACTTTTTATTTAAAGGAACGTGTACCACAGAAAATCAAATAACCCTGAAAAATGTAAGACATAGATAATTAATGATAATTAATGATGTGAGAAAAGACACTGCTTAGTTCCACTTCATTATATAAGTGACTCTAGCGAACTAAGAAAACGAATGTGTGCATGACATGTATATATCAAATTAAAACTGATAATTGTTAACAGATATTACTACATGTATGTAATTAAGGTAGATGTATTTTGTTAAAGTGAGTTTCTGAAAAAATAATTTGAAACTTATTAAGATGTACAAATTTGATACGCATGCAACAAGCACGATTTGGGAGGATTGTTTTCATCTAATATATATAAAAATAGAAATAAAAAAATAGTCGAGTGCTCTTTTCAATGATGAAACTCCCATTCATGTGTAATGCAGTTTTTCAGATGATGCATACATAACAAACTGTTATTATACTCGACAGGCGATGGTGAATATACATGTACATCGTTTGAATATCATATTATCATAAAGGCATATATGTAAACCCAAATATAACAAACAGTGATCAATCTAGTAAGTCTCAATGGAATGCAAAAACAAGAAGTTAGGCAAACCGGATCCTGGATGCACCAGTGGTGGGATCAGGTCCCTGGTAGAGTAAGCAATCCCTCTTTTGGACCGGTGCACACGCCGCCGTGATCCCATAATTTGATCAAGGTAAACGGAACAAATCCGTAGTCAAATCAGTGAATCCTGTCCTCCTGAATCTATTCCCTAATATAAACCATATAACCGAAGAAAGGGATGTGTACTCACCTGTATGAGAACTTGCTTGATGGTGAAAGAGGTTTGGAGGACCATTGTTCATCGTTCATAGACATAGATACCGAAGGCCCAAGTTATACCAAGAGAGCAGGTACGATCAGGGTTCCAAAGTTCTTCAAGGCTATATCTGTTAAAAATAAATAATTCTAAAAAAATGCCTCTCTCTCTCTCTCTCTCTCCTTCTCTCCTCTACTTCTCTCTCTCCTCTCTCATCTCTGCTCTCTCTCTTCTCGTCTCCTCTCTGCTCCTCCTCCGGCCGTCTTCTTTCCTCTTCATATATCTATCCTGGCGAGTGTCTTCGGCAAAACATTGTGTTGCACATTAACGAGCTAATTTTGGACATAATTTCCTTTTAGAATTAAAAGGACACAGATGTTAGCCGTCATCTCTTCACAGATTTTTTTCATCCACAGACGCAACATATACAATTGCGCCCCACTTGTACCAATATCATGGATAACTTGATTTTATTTAAATATTGTTTCCATATCTACCAACCACTTTACAATGTAATGTCCTAATACCAATGCATAACAGTGCAAGACATTACACCGTAGTAAAATGTTTTTAAAATTTATACATTTGGTTCAAAACCAGAACAAACAATTGCTTAAAAACAGCTATACTCATTAAGGCCGAGACTTCGCATGAAATTCACTTCTTTGAATTGATCGTTCACCCATATTCTTATTTCGATACAAAAGATATTGCACCTCAGTAGCACTTTACAAAGTGACAATACTCCTACTTCAAAAATGTTGAAATTCACATTAAGCGATTATTTTGTTTAAGTTTATCATCAAGTGAAAATGTTTCAGTTGAGGCAGTATTACACTGTTTTATCATTCAGATTGCTAAAAAGAAGATGTACTGTGTGTAAGGGTATCAATATCATTGTTCATAATTGCACCTTGGTGGTCATTTGTTTTATTATTGTATGTGCTGCAAATTTACAAAATTACTTTTGCATTTATTGCGAATAAATTTATAAAGTAAACTTTAAATGCAAAAGGTCAACATTAAACTTATGTAGTTTCATTAACAAGCACTTATCCCCAATATTCTTCCTTTTATGATTTCCCTTAATGCAAGTATAAGAAACATCTCTTTCCAAACGAATTAAAATTGCTACAATGAGTTGATTGCTACAATACGGTTTACATTCGATGATATGAATTTTGTGGAGATGATATTAGACATGTTTAAGTGTCTTAAAATTCTGTGATGGTTTAACCTGTATTTTCCATAAATTGGTTTTGTCCCATCTTACAAATTGTCTTTGGTGTTTTAAACTGTTGGCAGCGCAGGATAGGATACATTTAAATTCATACTCGACTCTATGATTCAAAAGTGAATGTATGCCTCTTGACAAAAGCTACGGATTTTTATCGGCTAATATCTTTGACCTTTCATCGGTCGGTGCCGAACATCATGTAGTTATGTGACGCACTTGTTGAAAACGCGGCTAATTTTTTTTTCATTATTAGTTAAGTTGATAGATATTAGTCGATTGGGCAGCAGATCATGAACCGTAGATATAGCGTAAGCATATCAACACATAACGACTATTTCATACCTGTGGGTGGTGTTCGAGATCTAAATTAAAACAGACAAACATTTTCCTTAACAATTTAACTAGAACTGACCGAGCTCGCGACAACGATGGTGGGGCTTGTTCTGTATTCTGAGCGGCCTGAGCTGGATTTCCGCTTCATTCTTGAAGGCTTACTTTTATGCATGCCGAATATAATGATAATATTGCTCTGTAGAAAAACAAAAAACATATATAATACATAAATAGTGTACAAAAATACGAGAACGCCGCGAGATTTAAAATTGGCAAGTGTATATTTTATATCAAGCAAATGTATATTGGAATCAGTTTCAGAGAATATGTAATGCATTCATCTGTGATCAAAATTGGTACCGTATATGATTTAATATTCTATATATGTGTGTGTGCAATGCTTAATGCTCATCATTTCACAATATCTTAACAAGGACCACTATGTCACAAGGAACGACGAAAAGTATCAATGAACCACTTTCAAGCCGAGAGCCAGCAACTGGTAAAAATATGATACTCTGAAAATCATGTTAGACAATAATAGTCTGATTCATATACGAGAGCTGAATCAAACGCTCGTTGACATTTTTCATAGAATCTTATTGTTAATGAAGCAACTGAACACCAAAATATGCATAGTTGAACTAGAATATAAATAAGAAAAATTGTATAACCGAAGTAGGACAAGTAGTGTGTGAAATAGTGGTCATAGGATTTTTTGAAATTTACTGGAGTCATGTGTACTTATTGCATTTTTAATTATCCAGTAAAATACAAAAAAAATGTTATGTTGCGAAATCTAAGAGAGTCTCCGATCGTGGCATGAGTTATATAAAAACATCAAAGTTATATTCCGCTATTGTCTCGTAAATTTCACTGCACACTGTTCACAAATCTCTTGGTTTTATATAAGCAGTGTAGACACTACAAGTGCAACTCATTTCCTCCAAATCAAGATCTTCAGCTCCAAACGTTTTCGGCGATCAAAGTCCCGTTATATCCTGAATCCTTATGTGAAAGGAAGGACGACTGCTCCGACTGCACAGGAAGTTTTTATCACCTTCCACTGTAAGATTTTCCGTCTTCAAATCCTCTTGAAGCATGAGTTGACTGATCACAATTCTAATTTTGCACTGCTTAATCTTGTATCGATTACGTCGTTCCCAGGATCACGGTTTTCCCGTCATTGACGTCATTTTATGGGATGCTTTGTTACAATTTGACTGGCAACTCCTAATTAACACTACGAGATATGGATGGTAGCCGAGCTTAAAAAAATCATCGAAATAAAGGGGAGTGTTCACAAAAAGAGAGGTGGATATCACTAATTTAAACAGCCTGAGGCAGCTTATGCAATACTGCTGTTGGGAATGTGGCAAGTAGATGAAATCCTATCTCGGAGCTTCCCTCATGTGGTGGAACTTTTTGAATCCGGAGAAAATTCGAATTGGGCTTTGAAAGAGCCTGAACTTCCATTACATAAATGTTCAATTCACGTAAACTGTGAGTGGAATTCTCCCAGATTAGATGCACTAAGATCATAATTGCGTAACGCCCTAAATTACGTAGTTGTCCACATGAACCGGGTAACGTTCTTCTACCTCCATGGGTAAGAGTTTCCGATACGGGAGAAATCGAGCGTACTTTGGGTGATCAACTTTTGCCCTGTGTTTTCTAATGCATGTTATATAACTACATACAATCATAACACCATTCGAAAACGTGGTCTAAATATCCGCACAAACTGACGAAGTTTCTCAGTGGGAAACATAGTTGTCCGTAACCATAGATCCAATGCGCACGTATTATGGTTTCTATCACAGAATATGACTATCCTGCTTCTTTTTGGATATTTTACTTTAAACATTGACTCTATGAGACTGACAACTACATTATTATGGATAAGCGTGATGACTTTGACTTTGCAATCGTCAACCTTTCCTTTTCTATGATGTAATAGATGGACGGCACTAATATCCACCCTCGCTTAAATGGTCTCCGTGCTTTGGTATATACCCTCCCCAAGTTGATTCCGTACACAAGCTCCATGCGTGAATATGCGTGCGGACTTTTTAGGGAGGCGAGGCACAACTACTACAATAAAAGTTTCGATCGCTGCATGGGATTATAACAGATTCTCGTTCTAAGAGATCCATCATTTCGCAGCAAATATCTACGGTCGCTTATATACCTAGGCTGTTTGCGATTACAAATTTCACTAAGTCCATATGTTGACTTGACGGATATTTTCTATACCCTGGTTGTTAGGCCTCGCATTCTTTAACCTACACTAGTAAGTGTGCACCTACGGTCAATCAGCTCCGTTTACTCTTTATTGTGCGCACTATAAGGGCTCCCGGGGTGTGACCTCCGCAGCATGGAGGGTATGCTTATTCTTCCCATAGGCATCCTGTTAGCCTACACTTCCGCTTTTGTCGAGGTCCGTGTTGCCCTATCACTCGATTTTGTATATGTTTTTTGGATTTGATATTTACGTTTGACTCAACTCGTTATCTGTCGAACGCCTTTTTGTATTTTGGATATAGACAATATGTTGCTATAATTAGAATTAACAGAAATATCAAGATATATGCTATAGTCGGTTTTCCGGCGCTTTTTATAAATATCGGTTTCCTAATGACGCAACTGAAAGCAATAGTCTTGTTCTACGTACTTTATTAAAAATTATCTAATTTTGATTAATATATTGTGCACGAACCATTCTAGTATAGCCTGCTTAATTGCTGGTCAAGCTATATAGTGTTGCTAAATAGAAGCAATTTCAGAGAGAATGTAGTCCCTCGTAATTTGCAACATTGACTAAAATAAATAACAATTAAAAAAAGCAGAAACAATCCAGAACAGCGCAAACCTAAAATTGTCCGCAATACATAAATAAATTTTACTTACTAATTGAAATATGATATGTTTTATCAGCATAACTCCAATGGTCACTGTTGAATATAGACAAATGGTATTGCTGAAATTGATAGGATCCTTTGTTGTACATTGAAAAAAAATATACTGAAGATCGAATGTTTTTCTGTATTAGATGGAGGATGCTGTTACAAAATGACGTACACCTGATGTTTCTGTGAAGTATATGTATGTACTTGAAACAAATCTTCAAATTCAATGGCGTACTATGGACCATTTGTATATAACATCCAGATGAAGAAGTCACATTAAGGGATTACTGAAATGTTATATAAGAATACACTGGTACCATCTTCGGTTTTTACTATATAGGTTTGATACTGTTACGTATATGTACTTTGAAATTATTGACTATACAGTCATTTTTGGATTATTATTTCTTCTATTAGAATCGTTTGAGGAGAATAAAAACAGATCATGAATTTGTACTTTGTCTTATTTAAAACTTACCCCAACCCAACACTAGAACCAAGGCAAATTTGACCGGTTGAGAAAATTGATCTGCTAAATGCAAACCAGATGGAGGCCAGGAAAACGTTCCGGAAGTAGTATACTCCTATGCATTCATCAATACTGACACATGAACCAGCAGACTTGAGTGAAGGAAAAAGTGATCAACCTTGCAGACCACCTGTTCAAAATGAAACAATATTATCCAATAATACACATATACGTACCAAAGTCCGTACCATATATCTTTCTGTTTTTCGTAAAACCAGATTTTATAAAAGAATTAGATAGGTTACATGAGGGAATTTCGTTTTGTGGTTCCAACTGACAAAGCTTTGTAACGATATGCCTTTGTTTGGTAAGGCTCATTACTAAAACGCACATTTTAAA
>CAJDSM010020583.1:19261-36650 GCA_903981925.1 Ostrea lurida
TCTGTTTTAGTATAGTTTAGTCATGCACATGTTTTTGGGTTAAGATGATCCTATTGTGAATGTTACAGTAACCGAATTAATGATATGAATCGAAAGGTTTATAAATTCACTCTGAATATATCCAACAGAGATTATCTCTCTATATTTTGACATCTAGATCCCTGGTTATATACGTACACGGCCACACATGTTCGGGTTGACAGGATTTTACGTACTGCTCATATTAAAGAATTGGACTCCATCTCGAAAAATAGCAGGTACAAAAAATTCATCAACTGCGAGCATTACATATGCAGATGTAGGAGAATATCATTCTTAAAACACTTTATGTTTCCTGTGATTCACCTTGCATATTGAGATGTAACTTTGTCTAATCATAGGATCACGTGGTTTCGTCTAATAAAGTTCGATAAAATTTTCATGATTTTATCTTTCCATTGAGGGTAATACGGATGACCTCTCTGATCTTTGAAATTACGGAAATGTTACCGGAGAGTGAAGATGAGGTGGATCAAGCTATACCAACAATTAATTCTTCAAAAGCCTTAAAAAATAGATGGAACACTGACGCAATAAGCAGTTGCGACAGACAACGCAAGTGGACAATGCCACGAGAGAATACAATAACACCCACCGGATGAAAATCTCTAACAGTAATAAATCAGGATCGTAGTATTTAAAATATACAGAGTTAAGGGCGTTAAGGACGATATCGGTTTCACAAGCTTGTCAATTAGTAGCAAAAGAGTCTGATTCTTTATTTCACATAAAATAGTAACAGGTAACAAGTTAAAGGCATACGATAATTTGACACATCATATTTTCGAATCAAAGATCAAATACAAGACAGTTGAAGAATAAAGCAGAATGAAGCAAGAGAAAAAAAACTACATGTCACATGTTTTGATTATTAACTTACAGTGTAGGATTTGTATACACTGTTAACAATTGGGTGAGTTGCATAAAGTAATATATTAACGAGGATGTCCTTTTGTTTTCTATATCGGTAAACGCTGTAATAGACAAATTCTACTGTCTACCCGTTAAATCACGCAAAAACATAGAACTGACCTGGACAACGATATAAGCTGCAGTGAGCCAGTGATACAGATCAACAACAACAATCTGTGTATCTCTACATTTGTGGGAAACGTTTCATATCAGACATTAATTGTAAAGTAAAAAATAATAATTATCAATTCATATGTCAAGTCATTATAGTGACATTTAATGAACCCAAGAGGTGGACCCATCTGATATAGAAAAGGACATGAAATTAAGACACTACAATGGTTATCCTTTTTCTCGCATTTGTCTTGACATTGCCAGATCATCGGCGTATTAATAACCAATCCATGAGCCCGACTAGCTAAAGATAATGGTGATTAGAGCGAGTAATGTAAAAAATAGTTAGCAAGTGTCGTGTAATAACTACAATCGCAAACCGAATTTTTTTTTTGTCACCTTACAGAAAAATTATGCAGACCTAGACTGTCTCTTATTGGAAGCCTATTCTATTCAGAAGAATTCTAAGTCGAATACAGATTTATTGTGTATTTAATGCGCACAGACACAAAAAAGAAACAGAGTCCAATACTACAAAATAAACAGCCAATTTGAAGCATATAAATAAACATGAAGAAAATGGAACCGAGAATTTATGTGAGATAAGAACATTATACTGAGATGTTAGGTTGGAAGTATACTTTTAACAAAAACATATATATGAATCATTTTTAGTCAATCTCACTTGAGGAATGCTGCAACAGAAGTCATGCGGCAGGTTGTTTTCCCTGAGTTTTCAATCTTTCTGTATCACCTTTGATGCTGTCGTTATTGTTGATGTCAGCGCGCGTATGAGCTATAATCGTCGTACAGCGCTTTTTTCATGCTTTGTATTCATTTCTGCACTTATCCACATAAACCCGAGGGGCTCCACCACAAGCACCAGAAAGTAGTCGCACAACCGGATGCATACAGAGAATGCTGTACTGAATTAGCTTTTATTGTTCGAAGGGGGATCACACCGATTTTTTCAAATTGAGAGAGCAAGTCTCCTATCCAATCAAACAGAAGACAGGAAATAAAAACTAGCCATGTGGGCCGTTCTACATGTCATTATATATGTCGGTTTTCAGTCGTGAAACGATCTTTGGCCCACCGAATCATTTCTTATATAAGGTGCGACTATCACTATTCAATTGGCTTAGTATTGTCATATATTTCAGGGTGACTACCTGACACGGGTGGTCGATTTACAATAACAGAACAATTTGAGTACTACTTCGCAGGCAGAATGAAAGTATAAAATACATACAAACTGTTGTTAAGGGTTTGGGTTCCGATTCCGCGACTGTAGAAGCGCTGGCAGGAAAGGGTTAGATCGATGCGATACAAGATTAGGGAGGCCCGCAAATTTGGAAAATACGGTATAATTTAATTGCTATTGGCATTAGTCAAAATGAATTATCGTAATTTGCTTTGGATTCACACTAAACATTAAGGGGAGATACATATATATTCGAAATAGAAGAGCAACAAGCAATATATCTTGAAGTGTTATCTGAAGGCTTATTTATAAATGAGTAACATTACTAGAAAGAGTATAACTCTCTGGGAACCAGACAGATTGAAATGACTGAAAGCTTCATGATAATAGAGGATATTGTTTAAGTTTGTTCATAATAAGTGACACCCGAGAGAGGGGCTCAGCGACGTTAAGAAAACCCGAGGAAATGACAAAGCTGCGTAGAAAAGTAACCTAAATCACTTACAGCCAAAAATGACGTACTCAAGTGAAAAAAGACAGTTCATGACAATATAGTTTTGTATATTTTTATTTGAGGGGTTGGGGGGGTTGACAAATATTATGTACCTATTTTTAATATGCTAAGCATAAGGGCTTGGGTCAACATTTTTGAAAGAAATATTTGGCATACCATTTTTATGCAAACCCTCGTACTTGAGAAAAGTGATTAGGAACTGGGGTTTTGTACTAGAAATATAATTTTATATTAATAACGGTGGTAAAAAAGAGTGCAAATTCATTAACAGTTTCCATGTATATATATTTGCTAACTATATCCTCAAGGAATACAGATATTTGGGGTTCCCTAACAAAAAATGTGTAATGGTAGAGATTGTTTTCCCAAACGTTGCATTGAAACGTGTGATTTAATAATTCCTTGCCCTTGTTCTATGCACTTTTAGTGTTATCATAAAACTCATGCTATTTTTAAGCTGGCTCACATGACTCAAACTACGTGGTATTCAATTTATGTGACCATGTGATATGCCTTGCCGCCATGTTGAACAGTTACTACAATAATGTGTCCAGTTGTGTTTAATTTTTAATTTACCAACCAACTTGTTCATTTTGTAACAGAACGTGATTTATCGCACTTATATTAATGAAAGGCTTCTTAACATAGCTGAGTGGGGCCCCACTGCCGAGGAATCAAAAGTTTGCAATGTGAAATAACAAGAAAATTCTTTATGACATTCATTAGCTATATACAGCTAGGACTTCACATATAATTTACAGCAAGACCTTTCTATAATCAATGGTGTGTGATCTCGTAACCTGACTACTTTTTGAAAACATTAATATATAATATTTCCTTAAACTACCTCAGATAGATCCAGTAAACTATTTAAGAGATAGAGCTATCAATAATTTGTATATAGCAAGATACTTTTATATTTCATACCAGATATAATGATTTATGACTTTGGGCATGACCTTTGGCCTTTATACCAGAGCAGCAATGTCGCTGTTGGTCATAGATGATTTGGAGGCACTACTGTGTTACATGAAAAGGCAAATTTACGAAACAGTGATCAATATCGTAAGTCCTAAAATAGAAATACCAAACAAAAAAAAGATTGGGGCGATCACAGACCCGCTGGAATTCGATGGTCAGTATATGTTGTGATTCTTGTGGCAGGTTGGAACAGCAAATATGAGGTAAATATAATTCAAGCAAATGGATTGATGAAAAATGTGTTTAAAAATCACAACTGCTGAACAACGGCAGGGCGAATGTCACTCATGTGAGGCGATGTGGTCCATTGGTCATTTGTGTCAAATTATGTTCCAGTTTTTATTTGTTAGAATGTGCAAGTTCGATGACAATGAAATCCACAACAGAACAATCACCTTTCCTGAAGGCAAGACCCAATAAGTCGTATTTAGGTAAATTACCTCGTCAGAACCAAAATCAAACACAGGTAGTTAGTTTTGTAAGAATGAACAGTATTGATTGGTACTGTGGAAATCATATGTTTCGATGGAGGATCAATGTTACCGTGGATTCGTGGGTCCACTCTTACAAATAAGGAATTGGACGTCCCACGAACAGTTTTTATTTTCCTTGTTGACTTTATAAATATTATTGCGTTCGCATTAATTATCTAAATTCCCAGAAAATACGTCCCCACGAACCAGCAAAAATTTTGGTCTTACCCACGAAACATTGGCCCCCACGAATTAAAATGATTCCGCATATATGTAACATCTACAAAATGAGCAGCTAGGAATTGCAACTTTCTAATGATCTGTTGTAATTCATCTTGAAAAGGTTTTAGATAGTTACTTAGTTAGAAAAACTGGAAATAAGACACTTATCGTTGTCTTAGAGTTAGTATTTTATAACCCAATGTTTCCGAGTATGTTCAGATAAATATTCTTTCTAACCTGGCGTTTTCGCTTTATTTCAGGAAAGTTTCATCACTGCTGGTTATTACGAACAATCGCAAGTATGTTCTTCCTCTAATACTTAGGAATGTTTCAGAGTAGGTGGTTTAAAGTAAGGTTATTCAGCATAGATCCATACTCATCTCTCATGCAATACGTAATCAAATTGTGATGAAGTACATTTATCATCCCTGGTTACAAATTTAACGGTATGTCTTCTATTCAGAATTTTTTTCGTTTCATCCTAAACAAAAACAAAAAAAAAACAACAACAAAAACACCCTTATTCTGAAAAGTGTTAAAGCAACGTGAGTCAATAGAGAAATGTAACTGTCTCATTTTTTTTCCGCAGACATGTTGAGGGATAAATTATAGTTATATATCTTATTTTCAGAGTAAATGACTAAGAAGTCTCCAGTCTGTGAAACACTCCGAATTACTCTTCCTTCAACGATGGGACAGTAGCCCCGGATGTATGCTCACTCATTGACAATATACTATTCGAAAACCATACTAGCCGTATGTACAAGACAGTCTTCATTTCATTGAATAAAAAACGTAAAAATCATTTCTCAAGTTTACTAATCAGAAACATATTGTTTATTTTATATTTCTAATTGAATTCCATTTTGATTAATTAATTAAGTTAGTATCAGTGTATTTTTTATTTTAAAAAAATACCAATATGTTCAGCTATGAAATAAAGTCCACCAGTAAAAGTCGCACTCAGATTATTTTTATCTTAAATCCAATTTTGATGAGAAATGTCAGAACAACAAAAGCGCAAGTAACATTGCGTCAAACGTAATCATAATCAATAAAAACACATACAAAACCAGTGAGGGCAACACCGGACACTCCGACAATAAGCGAAGAGTTAGGATATGGGTTTGCCTATGGACGGAGTAAAGATCCTCCTGCTGATTCGCGGGTCATACCCGCCGTGAGCCTTTAGTTGAAAATAAAGTAAATACGGGATCTACCCTTAGATCCATAATCCATTTAGTCGAAAATACAGCTAACAAATGGGGTTATGATAATGCACTCCTTATAGCTATTTACATTTTTCAAGGTTGTTGATGTTTTTAGGAGAAATAGTATCCATCTTGCATTAGACTTGTCCCGTGTATTATGAAAAGCTTCAGAAATTGAATTAATATTTCAATATTCAACTACCACTGCTTCTAGAATTCATAAATTATTTGTTGTCCATATATTGACTTCAACTATCCGTAGAATTTATCCTCTGCTCTGGGTGTGTATTGGGCTAGTCCTAGCACAGTGGTCAAAGGTATTAATAATATGTGAATATCATTAATTCACCCTTCCGACATTAATAGTTCCCCATGTGCGATGGTATTCTATGAATTCTGAAATGTAATTATTCATATCTCCCTTAAAGTATCTTAAAAAGTTAATCGGCGGTAGACAGTGACTATTTACACGAAAAAACCCCATTTTTTGATATTCTACTGTCATAAAATTTCAATTTACCCATTTATATATCATAGTCATCCTCTTTGAAGAAATGAACGTGGAGCGTGGACATACGATGGTGTCAAGCGTACCCTATGTATCAAATCAATGAGTCACCAGTCAATGTCACCATCTGACGAATCTCTCCAGTATTGATATGTGCTGAAATCAGAAATATGGAGTAATTTATGAAAATTAGAACACATGGAGAATGATTGGTGTAAATATATTATTATAATAACAAGGTCTTTAAAAAATGGTGTTTGATTATGTACATGTATGATATGCCACTTCGCTTGCAAAAAAGAGCTTCATATTATCACCCTGACCCCACCTTTGGTGTGTTCGGGGGCAGTCCAGCTAACCATGTTCCCTGGTCCGCGTTAACTCATGTTTTTTGTATTCTATTTGGACTAACTAGATTGATCACTGTTCGGTATCGCTTGCCTTTAAATTGAAGTAAATTAATGCATCATTAGTGAGCTATAGTGAACAATTCTGGGAAATATTAATACGTACTGTTGATGTGTATCATCAAAAAGTACGGTCTACAACGAGAACAAATAATGAGTTGGTAATCATGACTCTGAATCTTTGCAAGATCGCGAAAAAGACGTCGAGCAATTTTCATTTGTACGAACACACCAGAGGTGGGGTCAGGTGTTAATATGAGTCCTTTTTGCAAGGAATGACACATACATATCAAAACCATTTTTAAGACCTTGTTATTTAAAATATTTACNGCACATACATGTACATATCAAAACCATTTTTTAAGACCTTGTTATTTAAAATATTTACAATCATTCTCGTGTTTTTCATAAATTACCCACATCTGATTTCAGACTCATCAATACTGCGAAATTCGTCAGGTGATTACATTGACAGGTGACGTCATTGGATGTTGATACTATACGCTGACATCCATCTGTATGCCACGCTCCACGTCCATTTCTTCAAAAGAGGAATATATATAATATATAATTGAAATTATTATGACTAGATATCAAAATGTGTTTTTTTTCTGTAAAAGCACTGTCTACGCCATTAACTTTTTAAAATACTTTAAGGGAGATATGAAATATTACATTTCAAATTCTGAATACATGCACATGGAATATTATGTCGGAAGGTGATTTAATGATTCACATATCTTATTAATATTACCTTGCTAGGAAATCCCAATACACACACAGAGCAGAGGATAAATCGGTAGTCTGAAGTAATAATATGGACAAAATAAATTGATGATATCTAGCAGAATGTAGTTGAATTGAAATTTAATTCATGTCTGAAGCTTTTCATAATACACGGGACAAAGTGCAAATGGAATATTTCTAAAAACATCACAACCTGAAATGTAATAGCTAAAGGAGTGCATATCATACCCTTTGTTAGACTGTCATTTTCCTACTGGATTTGACTAAGGGTAATCCTGTTTACTTTATTTCGACTAAGGGCTCACGGCGGGTGTGACCGGTCAGCAGAGGATGCTTACTCCTCCATGGCACCTGATCCTACCTTCGCTTTTGTCGGAGGTCCGTGTTGCCCTACACTCGGTTTTGTATGTGTTTTTTGGATTATGATTACGTTTGACGCAATGTTAACTTCGCCTTTTTGTATGTTCTACATTTCTCATCAAAAATTGATTAAGATAAAAATAATCTGAGTGCGACTTTTACTGCGTGGACTTTTTTCATAGCTTGAACATATTGTATTTTTTTAAAAATAAAAATACACGATACTAACTTAATTATTAATCAAAATGGATTCAATTAGAAATATAAAATTAAACAATATTGTTCTGATAGTAAACTTGAGAATGATTTTTTACGTTTTTAATCAATGAAAATGAAGACTGGTGTACATACGCTATTTATGGTTTTGAATGTTAATGTCAATGGTGGAGACAATACATCCGGGGCACTGTCCATCGTGAAGGAGAGTATCGGCGTGTTCACGACTGGAGACTTCTTAGTCATGTTAACTCTGAAAATAAATTATATGTACATAAAATTATCCCTCAAAATGTCTGCGGAAAAAAAATGCAGACAGTTACATTTCTATTGATCAGTGCTTTAACACTTTCAGATAAGGGTGTTTTTTGTTGTTGTTTTTTTTTTTTTGTTTAGGATGAAATGAAAAAAAAATTCTGATAGAAAGACATACGTTCAATGTAACCAGGGATGATAAATGTACTTCATCACAATTGATTACGTATTGATGAGAGGACTGAGTATGGATCAATGCTGAATAACCTACTAAACCACCTACTCTGAAACATTCCTAATATTAGAAGGAAGAACACTTGCGATTGTTCTGTAAATAACAGCAGTGTAGAAATTTCCTGAAATAAAGCGAAAACGCCAGGTTAGAAAGAATTTATATCTGAACATCCGGAAACATGTGGGTTATAAATACTACTCTACAGACAACGATAAGTGTCCTTATTTCCGTTTTTCAAACATAGTAACTATCTAAACCTTTTCAAGATGAATTACAACAGATCATTAGAAAGTTGCAATTCTAGCTGCTCATTTTGTAGATGTTACATATACTGCGGAATCATTTTAATTCGTGGGGGCCAATGTTCGTGGGTAACCAAAAGTTTGCTGGTTCGTGGGGACGTAATTTTCTGGGTAATTGATAATTAATGCGAACGGCATAATATTTATAAAGATCAAAAGGAAAATAAAACATGTTCGTGGGGACGTCAATTCATTATTTGTAAGAGTGACCCACGAAATCCACGAACATTGATCCTCCACGAACAATGATGATTCCACAGTACATCAAAACTGGTTCATTCTTTACAAAAATAACTCACCTGTTTGATTTTGGTTCTGACGAGGTAATACTAAATACGACTTATTGGGTCTTGCTTCAGGAAAGGTGATGTTCTGTTGTGAATTTATGTCATCGAATTGCACATCTACAAATAAAAATGGAACATAATTTGAACAAAATGACCATGGACCACATCGCTCACATGAGTGACATTCGCCCTGCCGTTGTTCAGCAGTTGTGATTTTTAAAACATTTTTCATCAATCCATTTCTGTGAAATATTTTACCTCATATTGCTGTCTCAACCTTGCCCACAAGAATCACAACATAACTGAAAATGAATTCCAGGGGTCTGTGATCGCCCAACTCTTTTTTTTTTTGGTATTCTATTTAGGACTTACGATATTGATCACTGTTCGTTAAATTTGCCTTTTCATGTAACACAGGTATGCCTCAAAATCAATATGACCAACACGACATTGCTGCTCTGGTTAAGCCAAAGGTCACGCCAAAAGTCATAAGATCATATATCATGGTATGAAATAAAAGATCTTGCTATATACAAATTATGATAGCTCTATCTTAAATAGTTTAGGATCTATCTGAGTAGTTTAGGAAATATTGTATAATTATGTTTTCCAAAAAAGTAGGTCAAGGTTACGAGATCACACACCATTGCATTATATGAAAGGTCTTGCTGTAAATATATGAAAGTCCTAGCTATATAATGTCATAAAAGAATTTTCTTGTATTTCAGCATATGTAAACTTTGATCTTCTTCAGTGGCCCCACTCAGCAATGTTAAGGAAGCCTGCATTAATATAAGTGCAATAAATCAACGTTCTGTACAAATGAACATGTTTGGCTGGTAAATTAAAAATTAAACACAACTGACACATCTATTGTAGTAATGGTTCAACATGCGCGGCAAGGCAATCACATGGTCACATGAAATTGAATCACCACGTGCTTTGAGTCATGTGACCAGCTAAAAATAGGCATGAGTTTATGATACACTAAAAGTGCATAGAACAAGGGCAAGGAATTATTAAATCAAATGTATTCAATGCAACGTTTGGAAAACAAATCCTACATTACACATTTTTTTGTAGGGAGACCCCAAAATATCTGTATTCTTGAGGATATAGTTAGAAAATTATACATATATATGGAAACTTTAAAACTGATTGCACTCTTTTTTACCACCGATTAATACAAATTTATTCTAGTACAAAACCCATCCTATCACTTTTCAAGTAACCGAGGGTTTGAATAAAAATGTATGCTAAATATTTCTTCAAAATTGTTGACCGCAAGCCCTTATGTATGCATTTAAAAATGGTACATAAATATATTGTCAACCCCCACCCCTCAAAAAAAATAATACAACTATATGTCATGACGTCATTTTTCATTGTGACGTCATTTGGCCTGTAGTGTATTTAGGTACTTTTCTACGCAGCTTTGTCAATTTCCTCGGGTTTTCTTAACGTCGCTGAGCACCCTCTCCTCGGGGGTCACTATTTGAACAAACTTAAACATACTCTATATCATGAAGCTTTCAAGTACATTTCAATCTGTCTGGTCCAGTGTTACTTCAGAATATATTTAATGACCTCAACACATCATTTGCATTTCATGATTATCTCCCCTTATTATCATATCAGCATGATTATATCTGCATATAAACTTCAATTCCCTATTGTGCCCCCCCCCCGCGCTTAATCGGAATCGGAACAAACTTTGATTTACTTTCATCCCTTATAATGGCTTGATCCCACCCCGTGGGTCATGATTTGAACAAGCTTGAATATCCACTATATAAGAAAGGTTCTGGCCAAGTGGTTCATAAGAAAATATTTAATTGACACCACTCTAGTTTTATTTCTGTCTCTCGTTTGATAAGGCTTGCTCCTTCATTTGAACAAACTTGAATCCCCTTCAACAAAAGCTAATTTATACTACGTTTGGTTGTATTTGGCCCAGTGGGTTTTGGATAAGAAAATGAAAACATGAAAAGCTTACGACAATGCCAACGGCGACAACAACGACAGACAACGGACAAAAGTTGAACAGAAAACCTCGCATGCGCCTTTGGCTCAGTGAGCTAAAATGCATATATAGTTTCTGTTAAAAGTATTCCACTACATCTTACCAAAATTCGTTCCATTAAATGTATTGGCCATTCTTGAGTTTCGTCTTTTTTGTCTGGCATAAAAACTAAATCTGTCGACTAGACTCATGATAGTTCCAGCATCAGACGCATTTTCTGTCTGACAAAAAAAAAATTGCGGTTGCGATTATATAGAAATTCTACATATTAATCCCCAATCACCATTATCTTAGTCCATATAACGCCACTTCTGGCATGCAAAATGCGAAGAGATAACTCTGTAGTGTCTTTTATTTTTATATATAGTTCACTGGGATAAATCAAACTGACATATGAATGAAAATTATTTTTATTACATATTATGTCTGATATGAAACGTTTCCCACAAATGTACATAATAAATGTGTGATTTTACCTGTGATAATCGTGTCCAGGCGTCCGTGTTACGTGTAGACAGCACATTGTCAACGGTTCCGAAAAAGGACTTAAAATATAACACCAAAGTATCATCAGACACACGTAGTTAATATAAAAATGAAAGTTTTTTTCTCATGCTTCATTCTGCTTATTCTCAACTGTCATTGTCTTTGTAAATTGCATGCATCGTATGCTTAAACTTTACCTGATCATTTATTATGTTTGTACTATAGTTTGTGAAACCGATGACTCTTTCTAGTATCCTCATCGTTCTGTTTAAGTCACCGGGTGTTCTGTCACTGCGTGTCGCCATTTCAATTTTTCTTAATGTATTGTTTATAGCTTGATCCACCTCATCTTCATTGACCGTAACATCCGCTATTTCAGAATCAAGGTCATCCAACTACCAAGAAGAAACAAAATATCGAATTTATTAAAAACGTGATCCTTTCAACAAAATTTTGCGAAAGAACATAATTTAAAATGTACTCTACTCTGCTTGTAAGCAGTGATGAATTTTTTACCTCATTTGAGATGGAGTCAAATTCATCATTGGAGCAGTACGATAAATCTGTCAACCCCCACTTGCCTGTACTATAACAGAATCGTGAAGAGTATCCTGTGGATATATCAGAGAATTATAACCTTTCGATTCAATCATTTTAATTCTGTAACGATCAAAATAGAATCTTAACCCAAAATGCTTAATAAACATATCTAAACAGTCAATAGGCATCGCAAATGATAAATGACCTAAATAACATTATTTATCCCAATTCTACAACAACGTGTAAAAACGTGTAAAGACTGATTTGCCGTTTGCTATGATTGTATGTGACTGACTAGGTAAATCATACATGTAATATTTTCACGGCGGGTGTGACTGGTCAGCAGAGGATGCTTACTCCTCCATGGCACCTGATCCTGCCTTCGCCTTTGTCGGAGGTGCGTGTTGCCCTACACTCGATTTTGTATATGTTTTTTGGATTATAATTACGTTTAATACGATGTTAACTTCGCCTATTTGCATTAATATTTTTATATTTACAATATATGATTTTATGTATGTTTCATGCCCATTATATATGTTCNCATTAATATTTTCATATTTACAATATATGATTAATATGTATGTTTCATGCCCATTATATATGTTCTATTTATAGGGTCGTTTTATTTCAAGGGGTACCTGTACTACCGGACGGACAAGAACTGTACTCTGTTGTACCATTAAATGCACTGGTCCAACTAATCCCATTCTCGTCCAGAGAAGACGGGCACACGACAGCGTCTGATAATGAGCAATTTATAAGTAGTTTTAGAAAAATATAGCAATATGCATTATTCAAATCATAGAATATAGTGAATAATCAAGTTGATTAAGAGATAAGAGATATTGCAGACACATAACAAGCAAGGAGAGTCTAAGGGGGTGGGTGGTATAATATGTTGTTAGCTATTTATACCTGCATATGCTGATTCAATTACTGGCTATTCTCCGATTGTATAGTGAAAGACAACAAAAATGTATATTTAAAATGATGTATTGAATGTATGTGATAAAGGACCATCCATCTTGTTGGTTGCGAATTTTGATATTCTAGTTAAATAATGCCTCATTTTGCTGTTGACAATGATATTTAAATAGTCGTAAATTAGGCTTCTGCAACTGCCCACCCCACAACGCTCTCCAAAACAATGCTACGTGCCTGGACATTTGGAGAAAGTTCAGACGCAGTTAAACCATTACAATAATACCATCTTGATAGAGGATATACCAGAGTTTCAAAAGAGAATTGATACTTTAAATCCATGTTAATTATACTACCTGCCGTATAGATTTGAACTTCAATTTCTTTTGACTGGTTTGAAAACACACGATCCGGTCTGCTATTGTTGCATTGGTATAAACCTTTGTCCAATATGGTAGATTCAGTTTTCAGAAACACTGCATATGATTTATCGTTGGTCCTAGTGGTTATCCAGTTCATCAGCCCTTGATTGATTAAAAAATGTACAGATTATAAATTGGCGAAGTAAACAATGTGTTAAACGTAATCATAGTCCCAAAAACATATATACAAAATCGAGTGTAGGGCAACACGGACCTCCGACAAAAGCGAAGGCAGGATAAGTTGCCATTGAGGAGTAAGCATCCTCTGCTGACCGGTCACACCCGCCGTGAGCCCTTAGTCGAAATAAAGTAAACGGGATTACCCGTCGTCAAATCTAGTTGGAGAATCAATCCTCTGTTTATTTCACATTACAAAATAGAAGACAGGTTTATCACTAAAAACATTTTTGGAAATTCCTCTAATTATAGCTTTTTGGGTTTAAATATTCAAATTAAAGCATCCCGCCAAATCATACGATAGTGTAAATGAATATGTCATTAAGAGATTATGCCATTTATATTTGACATACAAAATTGATCATAATCATCCACATATAAAAATTAATTGGCAGGGTCAAAATTAATAGAAACCAAATCGTTACTAATGACTAGAGTTGTAAACGTATAAATAAACATTTATACTTTAATAAATGCCTGGATTTAATGTTCCTAACCATTGCAGATGGATTAACGTCATGAACGTATTTACTGGTATGTCATGGTTGTTTCGAACATGTTTGTATGTCAACCAAAATTGGTTGACATTTTGAACCGTTTACTCCAATTAATAAACATCTTATCACTTTAGGGCTTCATTGGGGGTGGGGGGGGGGGTTGAACTACACAACCATGGGACTAGCCTCTGGCAGTCACGAATATGTCAAGAAAATAAGGCATTCTTTTTACATCGCGACGCATATTGTCGTCCGCTACAATATGTATTTAAACTCACTGTATATGAAGTGTATTTATATGAAAAAAGGGGGGTACCAGTGTCAAGAATCTTCGACTTTGGTTAAATGTCGATTTGAATACTGTGAAATCATTTTGATTCGTGGGGGCCAATGTTCGTGGGTAACCAACATTTTGCTGGTTCGTGGGGACGTAATTCGTGGGTAATTGATAAATAATGTGAACGACATGATATTCATAAAGATTAAAAGGAAAATAAAACAAGTCCGTGGGGACGTTAATTCGTGGGTAAGAATGACCCACGAAATCCACGAACATTGATTCCACACGAACAATGATGAGTCCACAGTATTTGAAATTATTGCGATTCCGATGCCATTTTCAATGAAGGTTGTGGTTAACTTTTTGTGGATCTTATCAGATGGCTAAAATGTTTGGCCGTTTTAAAACTTTACTCCATACATTCATTTATATGTTTAAGAGCATAGGCAATATACATTTCACGATTTTTTTCCTATCTTTAACACTGAAGATTTCCATTAGCGATACTGGGAAAACCAAGAGTTCCAGGAAACGCAAAAGATATAAGAAATGAATCTTATATCAATGCCCGAAGCGCATTGATGAAACGAATTAACGTCTATAATCAAGGTAATAATCTGCATATCACCCCAAAACAATATAAGATTTATTTCTTATCATTTAATTTTATATTACAACAACAAAAGAATGTTCATTAGACTTTACTTGTTGTTAAGGTACGTGATCGAAAAATCACCTCAATTCTTATAAAGTGTTTTAACCAATGAGAATCGGCGCTAGGTTATCACGTGAAATAAAATCAAATGATTATTGAATTCCATTAAAATTATTTGAAGATGATGAAAATATAATTATACATCTGACAGTGTTTTTGTAGTATGTGTATGCACAGGAGCATAACATTGCTTTCTTCAACGAGAGGTAACTTAGTTATTAACAACTAGGCAAATTAAATTCTCTCACAATTCAATGACAAAATGCAGGCGATGTCTTTAAAACTTCAGGATTTCATTATCTACTGCTGTACCACATGTATATGTAATCTCCAAAATACTTCTAAAAGAAATATATACTCTAAATATGATTTTTCAATGAATTATTTTGTTTCTTTGTATACGCCCTTCAGAAAATTGTTCACTTATGCTGAAAAGTCACCAGTTACACCATGCTAAGGATCGTATTGGATATGGATTTTTAGCGTGCCAACGTCTTCCGTGATGTTTTTAAGGTAACATTTGAAAGACCCGCGATTCTCACTTCTACATATAAATGCTGAAACGAAAGAGGAATCATCATGTAGGCTTGGCACGGCCGTGTTCATCTAAGTAGAATGAAAAAGAATTCAGATTACGCAGAATTATCATTGTATATTCTACGCATATATACGAGTCACAGAGAACATTCCATTTTATGTCGCCTACTCACGTGCTCCTGTTTTTGAACGCAGTTTGATTTCTGGGAAATATTTTTCATGGCCATTGTCTGTCCAGTAGCAAACAAGATATAATGAAGACCCCTCTCTCGCCAATACTCTTCTTCTCTGAACCTTCAGTACAGGTTTCTTGTACACTGAAACAAATTAGAAACTTTTAACTTCCAAAAAAAAATTGATTTAAACATCTATGTCATTATACCCTTTGTTTGACTGTCATTTTCCTACTACATTTGACTACGGGTAATCCAGTTTACTTTATTTCGGCTACGCTCTCACGGCGGGTGTGACCGGTCAGCAGAGGATGCTTACTTCTCCATGGCACCTGATCCTGCCTTCGCTTTTGTCGGAGGTCCGTGTTGCCCTACACTCGATTTTATATGTTTTTTGGATGATGATTACATTTAATACGATGCTAACGTCGCCTATTTGTATTTGTACTAATATGCAATAAATGTATCCTTATGTAGAACTACGCACATGTTCAAGCGTTAGCCAGGAAAAAATAACCCACCTTTGCATATCATGCAAAATGACGTCTACATAGCATTGCTTACAACACCCGTCGTCTTGATGTTCATATTTGCAGGTTATTACATGTAGTGTTTCTGGTGATAAATCACTTGTATCCTACGATATTGATTGACTGTGTAAAAAGCTTGAAAAAACCAGACGTTCAAATTTTGTCGCAGTGTGGTTAGGGTTACTTACTGCAACTTAATGGTGACTTTTCTCCGTGTGGGAAAGACACGTTAATGTACATTTATCATAATTCTATTCGATGATTTGGGCTTTTACTTACTAAGGGATCTAATTTATTTTTCCCAGCTTGAATTGCCACTCCTAGTAAATTGGGCATGTCCAAGTATTCAATTGTGTTTTATGCATTTCAAAAACACTGTAGTTAACATGTAATAAATGTAAATGTAAGATTGTTTGAAAAGTAATGAAAAAAATCATCCCTTACTTCAAAATAGGAAATTTTCGTATGGCTTTACATTTTTTACTATGATTTAAAAAAAAACACATATGGCCAGCGTAGATTTTTTGCAGTTGTTGCTTTTTGTTCGCATCAATATGCACGATTGACCTTTTTGGGGCTTATGCAACCGCCTATGACCATACTCAAAGTAGCTATTGTTAGTATTTTAAGTCTCACTTGCATAAGGTTTGTAGTTTATAACTTTGAAGGATAGATATAATTAATGGAACCTGCTAGAAACGATAATGAAACGACGAAGACAACGAATTGGGATCAAATCTCGCAAGTTTCAAACGGAATGCAAAACAAAAGTTTGGCAAACAGGGACTCCTAGATACAACAAAGGTAGGATCAGGTGCCTAGGAGGAATAAGCATCACCTGTCGACTGGCCGCACGTCGGACAGATGGGGCAATCTGTAGTCCAAATATGTTTATAAAGAACGGTCTAACGAATACCATGAACTATTCAGTCAGCAGTTGACCTAACCATAAGTTGTATGAGCAAACTAGGTCCTTATAATTACTACATAATTTGCGAATATTGCTGTTGAAAACCCGCAACCACAACTTATTTGTAAGTAATCTGCCTCGATTCAAAAACTTATTCTACGCAAAATAAGCTCTTGCGTATCGAATAA
>CAJDSM010020585.1:170-18853 GCA_903981925.1 Ostrea lurida
CTTTTACGATCATCTACTCTCTGTTTTTCGCGCATCAATCCATGACCTGAAAGGTAATCTGTCCAGCCTGAGCCATAGTTCTTACTATCCCAGCTTTGCTAATCTCGAAGAGCTGGCTGGCGGACTTCGTTTCTTTTCTTTGCTGGCCTAGGTACAAGGTTTAACGATCCACTTGTCAAGCTCGTTGACTCTAACTCCATGCACCCTCTGAGAGGCAGATCGGCGGGTAGCACTTACTGGCTGGGGCTGCCCAGCTTTAAGCGGGCGCGGGCGGTAGTCTGACCCAGTATAGGATACGATGATCCTCCCACCGTCGCGAAGACAACCCCCCTGATGCACGTCCAACTCTACGCCAATCGAGCAAGACTTATCACTCGTAAACTGTTGTCTTCCGTGTTGTTCGCCTTTCACCGGTAACAGGGAGACTGAGCGGCCTCTCCAGGGCGCGGCCTGGGCAAGTATATGGAGATCCTGGGCCTGCCCAGTAACCAGGACCCCCTCTCTTCCTCCCTGATGTGTTCCAAAGATCGCAGGGCGATACGTTTGCATCAGTTTGGCTGCAGATTGCTGCGTAGGGCTTTACTCGCTTAGCCTTTCTACTCCGAAGGTATCCAACAAGCAGTGGTGTTGCTATTACCCATAGTAGGACTAAGGTGCAGGCACCAGGCATATCCAAGAACAACGATTGCGCATGGCATGCCTTTGCATTAGGGGCCTATGTTCTCCTCCAAGACCTGTAGTTTTGCTAGGGCCAATTTCCTACACAAAATAAAAAATACCCCAACACCACCAACTCCTTCCCCCCCCCCCCAAGGAAAGCAATTCACACAGAAAAGCCATGTAACCGAAAAGCTCACTGGAACGACTCTTTAATTAAAAGTCCAGCACAGAGAAGGATAATTGCGTACAAAACTAAAAAGTCTCCCAAAAAGTCATGGCATCATGAACACATGATAAAATTTAACAGTAAAATTTCGCTTTAAAACACAAGTTTTTTAGAGAAATGAAACCGTATCTATGTTCCATAAGTTACTATGTTAAAAATCTCAACAAAAAGTAAAACTGGCGCTTTCCTAACGCCAAAAGAGGAAAATGGGTTAGCCAATCAAGCAAGAGAGCAGACCGACTGTCTGAGCATTAATGACCCCCACGTATACATGTACTCTAGTAGTTTATCATTCGTATACTCTAGTAGTACCATTCGGTATACTCTGTAGTTATCATTCGTATACTCTATAGTTACCTTCGGTATACCTTAGTAATTATCATCTCGGTATACTCATTATAGTTACCATCGGTATACTCTTAGTAATTATCATCGGTAACTCTATGTAGTTATAACGGTTACTCTATAGTTATCATTCGTTACTCTATAGTTTTACCATTCGAAGCCTAGTAGTTATCATTCCGTTATCTCTAGTAGTTATCATTTCGGTATACTTCTAGTATAGTTATCACATGCCTATTAACTCTGTAAGTATCATTCGGTATACTCTAATGTTATCATTCGTATATCTAGTGTTATCATGTCTGATACATGTACTCCTAGTAGTTATCATTCGGTATACTCGTTAGTTACCATTCCAGGTGATACTCTATAGTTATTCATTCGGTATTACTCTAGTAGTATCATTCGGTTTTACTTGAGTAGTTATTCTTCGGATCTCTTAGTAGTTATTCTTCGGTATAATCTAGTATGTTATCATTTCGTGTTATACATGTACTCTAGTATTAATCATTCGGTATACTCTAGTGTTACCATTCGGTATATCTAGAGTTATCATCGGTATACTCTAGTATTATCATCGGTATCACTCTTAGTAGTTATCATTCGGTATACCTAGATAGTTTATCATTCGTATACTCTAGTAGTTATCATTCGGTTATACTCTAGTCATCATCATCCCGGTATACTCTACGTAGATATCAAATCGGGAATACTCTAGGTAGTTATCTACGGTTGTATACTCTAGTAGTTATCATCGGTATACTTCAGTAGTTATCATTCGGATACATGTACTGCTAGTATTTCATTGTAGATACTCTAGTAGTTATCCATTCGTATAAATCTAGACGTTATCATTCGGTATACTTCTAGATAGTTACCATTCGGTACACTCTAGTAGTTATTCATTCGGCTTACTCTAGTAGTTATCATTTCGGTATACTGCTATATTATCATTCGGTTATACTCTAGTAGTTATTCATTCGATACTCTGTAGTTATCATTCGGTATACTCTAGAGTTACCATCGTCTCTAGTAGTTATCATTCGTAACTCTATAGTTACCATTAGGTTATACTCTACTACTTATCCATCGTAATCTAGTAATTATCATTCGCGTAATACTCTAGTAGTTACATTCCGTATCACTCTTGAGTTATCATACGGTTATACTCTATAGTTATCATTCAGTAACTCTAGTAGTATCATTCGGTTACATTACTCTAGTAGTTATCATCGTATACTCTAGTAGTTATCATTCTACTCTATAGTTCATTCATCGTTACTCTAGTAGTCATCATTCGTATACCTAGTAGTCTCATTCGGTATACTCTAGTAGTTATCTTCTCGTTATATCTTGTGTTACATTCGGTATACTGTAGTAGTTGATCATTCCGGTATGACTCTAGTATGTCTATCATTCGGTATACTCGAGTAGTACCATTCGGGCTATTACTCTTAGTAGTTAATTCGCTATACATCTAGTGGTTTCATTCGTATACTTTAGTAGTTATCATCGGTATCACAAATAGCTTAGCATTCGGAATACTCCTAGTAGTTATCATTCGGTATACTTAGTATTCATTCGCGGTCAATACTCTAGTATTATCATCGTACCAAATAGCTACCATTCGGTTATACTTCTAGTAGTTACATTCGTTATACTCTGCGTTATCATCGGACACTTCAGTACTTTACCATTCGGTATACGCAGTAGTTCATCGGTACACTCTAGTAGTTACCATTCGGTTATACTCTAGAGTTACCATTCGGTATACTCTTAGTAGTATAGTCATTGCTACACTCTAGTGAGCTTACCGGATTCGGTATACTCTAGTAGTTATCATTGCGTTATTACTCAGGTTACCATTCCGTACACTCTTATTAGTTACCATCGGTATACTCTAGTAGTTATCAATTCGGTATACTCTGTATTATCGTCTATAGTTATTATCATTCGGTATACTCTAGTAGTTATCATTCGGTATACTCTAGTATTATCATTCGGTTATACTCTAGTAGTTATCAATTCGTAACACTCTAGTAGTTATCAGTTCGGTATACTCTAGTATGATATCATCGGTACCTAATAGGTTAATATCGATACTAGTAGTTTACCATTCGGTATTACTCTAGTAGTTATTACCTACTTCCGGTATACTGTAGTTGTTACCATTCGGTATACTCTAGTAGTTACCATTCCGGTATACTCTGTATAGTTCGAACTCTAGTGTTATCATTCGGCTATACTCTAGTAGTTATCATTCGTATACTCTAGTAGGTTCAATTCGTAATACTCTAATGTAGATTTATCAACGGTATCCAGTAGATTCGGTATACTCTTAGTTATCATTGGTTCTTGTATTTCATTCGGTATATCTAGGTAAGTCCAATTCGGTATATCTTATAGTTATCATCTCTGGTAACTTAGTAGTTATCATTCGGATAATAACTCTCGTAGTTACCATTCGGTATACTATAGTTAGTTTACCATTCGGTATACTCTAGTAGTTATCATTCGTATACTCTAGTATTATCATTCGAATTAAACTCTAGTAGTTACCCATCGTATACTACTGTTACTTGTTAGTTACTCATTACGGTATACTCTCTAGTAGTTACCATTTCGGTATACTGACTAGTAGTTATCATTCGGTATACTCTGTAGTTACCATCGGTTATTCTAGTAGTTTATCATTCGATACTCTAGATTCATTGTATACTCATAGTAATTCGGTACTCTAGTATTTCATGTATAGGTGTATCCAATTCGTATACCTCATATTACATGTTATTAGTTACATTCGGTATACTTAGTAGATTACCATTCGTTATATCTAGTAGGTCTTCATTTATATACCTCAGTATTATTACTCGGTACTACTCTAGTATTACCATTCGAGTATACATACTCTAGTAGTTACCATCGAAATACTCTAAGTTAATTCCATCGAGTATACTCTAGTATTACCATTGATATCTTGTAGTATCTTCGGTGATCTCTAGTATTATCATCGTATACTCTAGTAGTTCCCATTCCGTGTATACTCTAGCAGTTATATTCGTATACTCTTATTAGTTATAGATTCGGAGTATACTTAGTAGTTATCTCTTACTCCAGTATTACCAATTCGGAATACTCTATAGTTATCATTGGTTATACTCTTAGTGTTACCTTCGGAATACTTAGTGTTATCATGTCGCGCAACTCTAGTGGTACATTTGGTATACTCTTGTAGTTTCCTTCGGTATCGTAGTATTACCATTCGTATCTCTAGTGTTACATTCGGTAACTCTAGTTAGTTACCATTCGGAAACTCTAGTTAGTTATCATTCGGTGTATTACGTTAGTAGTTCCATTTGTATACTCTAGTATTACCATTCGGTATACTCTTGTAGGTATCATTCGGTTATTACTCTAGTATGTTACCATTCGGTATATCTAGTAGTACCACTTCGGTATACTCTTGTAGGTACCATTCGGTACACTCTAGTAGTTACCATCGTACACTCTAGTAGTTACCATTCGGAGTACTCGAGTAGTACCATTCGTACCCTAGTGTTTCATTCGTTACACTCTAGTAGTTACCTTCGTATACTCTAGTATTACCATTCGGATATACTTACGTAGTTATCATTCGGATTACTCTAGTATACATTTTACACTCTAGTAAGTTATCATTCGTCCACTCTAGAGTTTATATTCAGGTAAACTCAAGTAGTTTCATTCGGGTACACTCTTGTAAGTTATCATTCGGTATACCGTATTATGTACATCGGTATAACTCTAGTAGTTACCATTCGGTATACTCTTAGTTAGTTACCATTCGGAAACTCTAGTAGTTACCATTCGGTCTCTAGTATTACATTTGGTATACTCTAGTGTCTACCATTCGGTATACCTAATATTATCATGCGGTATACTATATAGTTACCATTCGGGAATACTCTAGTAGTTACTTCGGTATACTCTGAGAAGTTACCATCGGTTATCTCTTTGTATTACCATTCGGTACACTCTTATTAGTTACCATTTCGGTTACACTTAAGAGTTACCATTCGGTTATACTCTATAGATTACCATTCGGGTACACTCTAGTAGTTATCATTCGGTACACCTAATAGTACATTGTTACATTCGTTTAGCTAGTTACCATCGAATAACTTCTATTAGTTATCATTCGGTATACTCTCAGTATATATCAATTCGGTTTATTTCTTAGTAGTGTATCATTCGGTATACGTATAGTTACCATTCGGTATACTCTATAGTTACCATTCGGTATGACTCTAGTATGTTACACATTCGGAATTACTCTAGTACGTTACCATTCGGATACTCTAGTGAGTACATTTCGGTTATTACTCTATAGTTACCATTCGGAATACTCTAGTAGTTATTCATTCGGATATTATAGGGTTACATTTCGGTATATTTCTATAAGCTTATCATTCGGTATACGTAGTAAGTGACCATATCTGGTATACTCTAGTATTACATTCGGTAACTCTTGTAAGTTACCATTCGGTACACTCTAGTAGTACCATTCGTATCATCTTGTATTACCATATCGGTACACTCTAAGTGATACCAATTGCGTATACTCTAGTAAGTTACCATTCGGATACTCGTGTGTAGTTACCATTCGGTACACTCTAGTAGTTACCATTCGTATACTCGTAGTTACCATTCGATTATCATGTATAGTTAGCCCATCGGTACACTCTTAGTAGTTATCATTCGGACACTCTAGTAGTTATCATTCGGCGTTACACTTAGTTAGTATCATTCGTGAACTCTAGTAGTACCTCGATACTAGTATTACCATTCGGATACCTAGTAAGTTTACCCACTTCTAGGTACATTCGATACTCTAGTAGTTACCATTCGGATACTCTAGTAAGTTACAACTTCGGTAACTAGACCATCAATACTCTAGATTCATTTATCGCTGTATTTCGTGATATTCTAGTAGTTTATTCGGTATAACTGGTAGTAGTAACCTGTCGGTATACTTCTAGTAGTTAACCATTCGGTATACTTAGTAGTTCATTCGGTATACGGTAGTAGTTACCATTCGTTATACTCTGTAGGTTACCATTCGGTCATACTCTCAGTAGTATATCATTCGGAATACCTGATTAGTCACGTTACTCTGTATTACATCGTATACTCTAGTAGTTACCATTCGTTAGTAGTTACTCTTGTATACTGTACCATTCGGTACACTCTAGTATTACATTCGGTATACTCTAGTAGGTTGACCATTCGGCTATACTTAGTAGTTACCATTCGGTACCACTCTAGTATTACTCATTCGGTTACACTCTAGTAGTTATCATTCGTGTACGACTCTAGTAGTTACTCATTCGGTATACTCTTAGAGTTACATCGTATACTCTAGTGTACCATTCGGTATACTTCTAGTAGTCCATCGTTACTCTGAGTAGTTACTGCATTCGGTACACTCTAGTAGTTATCATTCGGTATTACTTAGTAGTTACCATTCGGTATACTCTTAATAGTTACCATTGTGTATACTCTTGTACAGTTACCATTTCGGTACACTCCTAGTTGTCTTATCATTCGTATAATTTTAGTAGTTACCATTCGGGTATACGCTAGTAGTACCAGTCAGTTACACTCTAGTTATGTATATTCGGTATACTCTAGTAGTTATCATTGCGTATACATGTACTCTAGTATTTTGATTCGATATACATGTATCTAGTGTTTGATTCGGTTATACATGTACCTAGTAGTAGTCATTCGGTATCACATGTACGTCTAGTAGTTACCATTCGATACACTCTAGTTAGTTGTTACCATTCGGTATACTCTAGTAGTTACCTTTCGGTTATACTCTAGTAGTTATCATCGGTATTACTCTAGTATTTACCATCGGGTATACGTAGATTATCCATTCGGTTATACTCTAGTAGTTATTCATTCGTATACGTCTAGTAGTTTCATTCGGTATACTCTAGTAGTTATCATTCGGTATACTCTCTAGTAGTTATCATTCGGTATACTCTAGTAGTTATCATTCGGTATACTCTAGGTAGTTATCATTCGGTACTCTAGTAGTATCATTCGTACACTCTAGTATTATCATTCGGTATACTCTAGTAGTTATCATTAGTATACTCTTAGTAGTTTACCATTCGGTATACTCTAGTAGTTACCATTCGGTATTGTAGTGGTTACCATTTCGGTATAACTCTAGTAGTTATCATTCGGTATACTCTAGTAAGTTATCATTCTGGTATACTCTAGTAGTTATCATTCGGTATATTCTAGTAGTTATCATTCGGTATACTCTTGTAGTTATCATTCGGTATACTCTAGTAGTATATCATTCGGTTATAACTCTAGAGTTATCATTCGTATACTCTAGTAGTTATCATTCGGTATATCTATAGGTACATCGCGTATATCTAGTAGTTATCATTCGTATACTCTAGTAGTTTATGCATTCATTATAACTCTGTAGTTACCATTCGTATGCTTTAGTAGTTACCATTCGGTATACTCTAGTAGTTATCATTCGGTATACTCTAGTAGTTATTATTCGATACACTCTAGTAAATACCATTCGGTATACTCTAGATAGTCTATCATTCGGTATACTCTAGTAGTTTACCATTCGTAGACTCTAGTAGTTATCATTCGGAGTATACCTTGTAGTTACCATACCATTCGGTATATTCTAGTGGTTATCATTTGGTATACTCTAGTACTTTCCATTTGGTATACTCTAGTAGTTATTATTCGGTACACTCTAGTAGTTATCATTCGGTATACTCTAGTAGTTATTATTCGGTATACTCTAGTAGTTACCATTCGGTATACTCTATAATTACCATTCGGTATATTCTAGTGGTTATCATTTGGTATACTCTTGTACTTACCATTCGGTATACTCTATAATTACCATTCGGTATATTCTAGTGGTTATCATTTAGTATACTCTAGTTATTACCATTCGGTATACTCTAGTAATTACCATTCGGTATACATGTACTCTAATATATCTAGTATATCTAGCGCCTTTGACAACAAAAATAATCCTCTAGTTCAAATACATAGCTAAATTATAAGCATATTTTCAGGTAAAAATGTTACATAACTAGGAAGAGTTCTATAGACCTATCATGGTTCAATCATTATCTGAGCTGAAACCAAATGTGTTGGACCGGTCCTAATTCCCGCAAGTGTTACGTGTGTTAATCCATAGGGAGGAGCAAAATTGGGCCAGTGGATTTTTTTCTGTGCTAGTGAATTTTATTAATTTACTAGCCCTACTGGCTAGTGAGTTCAAAATGTTTTCGCAAAGACTGAGTTAGCCAACATTTCTTGCCCTCCTGCCAGAGTATCCATCATCTCATTTCATCCGCTGCACACGTTCTCTCAAACTTTATCAAATGTTTTATTCTATGTTTTTTTTCCAGATGGCGTTTGGTTCCACGTACACCGGTATAATTCTTTTATGCCTACTGAGTCTGTCAAGCGGAGATGACGTCACAATCAACACACGATTGGGCCAGATAGTGGGTACAAAAGGTACATATGATCAGAGTACAGTTTTTGTTTTCTCTAACATTCCTTTTGCAAAACCACCGGTGGGAGATCTCCGTTTCGCCAAACCAGTGCCATATGGAGGCTGGACTGGTACTCTCAATGCCACTACGACAGGGAACCAGTGTATGCAGTATGAGATTCCAAATGATCAGTCTGGAGTGCAAACGTCTGAAGATTGCCTGAATCCTTAAATATATACGTCCCCAGGAATATATCCCAATCTGCGAAAAAACCCGTGATGGTTTGGATTTACGGAGTGGGTTCATAATGGGGTCTGCGCATTTCTATGATTCCAGACCTCTAGCACTAACGGGATGTTATAGTGGTCACCATTCAATACAGACTCGGTATCTTCGGGTTCTTCTCTCTAGGTAAAATGAAGCTCTGGGTAATTACGGGCTCTGGGATCAGATGCTCGCGTTGGAGTGGGTTCACCAAAACATTGACTCTTTTGGCGGAAGATCCGACGTCAGTCACGATCTTCGGTGAATCGGCCGGGGAGCAAGCGTGTCCCTTCTGTCATTGATTCCCAGAAACAAAGATAAATTTCATCGAGTTGATCGCACAGAGTTGGTATGATGACTGCTTCATGGGCCACGACAAATACGACAGAAGCCTCATTTGCAATTGGAGAAATGGTCGGTTGCTCTCGTGTGCCTTGAAACTACTGCTTTTCTCGGTTGCCTGCAAAACATAAAAGCACAACACTTTTTTGAATAAATTTTATGAATATGTCTACAGAGACCCTACCGTGTTTCCATACACTATCGAATTCGGACCTGTTGTGATGGGGAACTTTTCAAAATGGCGCCAGAAGAACTTTTGAAAAACAGATTCATCCGAAAGAATATAAGTTATTTTCTTCTTTGGATTTTATGACTGGAACAATGAAAGTGGATGGTAACGAGATTATTACGTTGTCTGAAGATTTGCAGAAGCGGTATAACTTCAAATCTATCTGTCGGTATATCAACTGACGAATTTGTTAACATATTTGTCCAAACCTTTACTTCAAGTTTTCTTCAAGAACAATTCGTTTATCTCCAGTAAACTATGTGATGAATACACGGTGAAAAAACAATGTGTCAGAACAGAGTCGTCAATGTTGGACATGCAACGGACTTTTCTTTTCTTACCCGGCATTTCAAAGTCTGCGTTCCCATAGCCAAGACAATGTTCAGTCGAATACATACCACTACGTGTTTGAATACGATAGCGCTTCATATTGGATACCTCCGCCTCCTTCCTGGTACATTGGTCCTGGTCATCAGATGAATTGGTTTATATGTTTCCTTTCGTTCCTCTTTCGAAGGAACAGGAGCACGTGTCGTCTGTTATGATGACGTATGACGAACTTTGCAAAACATGGGTAAGTTTTTCATTGTTGGATTAATCATTATTATTGAAATGCGAATTTATTTGCATGTATCACCGCAAAATATCTGTCATATCCTACTATGTAATGGGGAAATATCGGCACTCCATAATTTGACAAGTTTTGTTTGGCTAGAAGTTGGGCAAATTAAAGATGAATCCATGCACTTCTTTGAGGAAGCGAATAGAGTTTAGATCCATTGAGAATCGGGAAAGAAGAATTCCAAAGCACCTACTTGAAGAAAAGAAAATGAAATATCCCTGTTTGCAATATATTTTATTAGAAATATAAACTGGCGAAGTTAACAATGTGTTCTGTAATGTTCAAATGTTATTTTTAATAATGTAGTTAAAAATCTAGTAAATTTACGGTATACATTTTAACGCCGTTTTGACAGACTTTCAGCCATTTTACAGTGAGTGTTAATAGGGATAGAAATTTTTTGATTGTAGTGTTATGGCAAATAGCGCAAAAACCATAACTTACAGCTATCAGCATAACGTGGCATACTTTTATATCAAAAAAATATTAAAAGAGAAAAACTCACCAAAAACGCAAGAGACAGGAGCGTTTTCTTTTCTTCTTTTCTTTTTTTTATTTGTTGTCCAACAAGCATTGAGATGATTTGATTCCCTCAACACTTCGTTGAATCAGGACTATCGTTCAAAAAATCCAAATTGAATACTTAATACCAACATCCATTTCTTTACTGCCTAATTCAATGGCAAATTAGGAATTTGGCTTCATTCTAAATTTTCCTCTAAATTAAATTCTCAATTTTTGAGAAAAGAATATAAATAAGATAATGTTGCAATTTTCTTTGGTTTTTTACGTCCCATTTAAGATTTTATCGCTCAACATACCACATGTTATTAAGCTGTAGATGATAGTACTAAATTATTTGATCCTATACTTAGGTTCCAGGGCTGTAGTTTGTGATTGTTCTTTTAATGTGCATACACCTTCATGACACGCGATCTCTGGTATTTCCGAAAATCCAGCGATTCTCACTTCTAAATACCGACAATGTGGCAAAAACGTAATTCTGATGATTTTCCAAGTCTTGGATTTTATGAGCGGTTTTCACAAATCAAGATGTACAAGTTGCAAAGCAACGCTGTAACTATAGAGTTACCCCGACGGTAAACAGTATTATTCTTTCATGTCCACTACTTTATTAAGTAGCTTTAAAAAACTTTAATATACGAATTTTAAATTCACCTCTGTTATCCAATTGATATCGCTTTTAATTCTGGTAAAGATAATGGTATGGTGTGCCCTGTTGAATGTATTCTGATTTGTCCTTCCATACATTTGCAGAAACCCCTAACCGATCCTTTACTTGCTGACTGGGCCAGTTTACGACAATCAAAAGAAGCGTACCCTAATTATCAACACCAACCAATCAAAACAGGTTTATGAAATTACAGAAACCGTCAAATTGAGTTGGCAAAGAGATATTCCCAAAACTGATTGAGGCTAGCACCCACAGGGAACGATCACAATATCCCAACAAAACTTGGTCTCATCACCGGAAAATATAAACTACATCGATGATGATTTCATAAAAGTTGTTCCATTTTACAACATTCCCTTCGCCAAAGCCGCCCTGTTTGGATAATCTCCGATTTGCAAACCTGAGCACTAAACGAGAGGACTGGTCTGGTACTCTTGAAGCGCTACGGTGATTCGGAAACCAATGTATGCAGTATGAGATTCCGAATGATCAGTCCATCGGAGTGGAAAACGTCTGAAGGACTGCCTGAATCTAAAATATTACGTCCCCAGGAATATGTCCCAATCTGCGAAAAAAACCCGTTGATTGCGGTTTGGGAATTTACGGAGGTGGGTTCATAAGGGGTCTGCGCATTTCTATGATTCCAGACCTCTAGCACTACACGGGGATGTTATCGTTGTCACCATTCAATACAGACTCGGTATCTCGGGTTTCTTCTCTCTAGGTAAAAATGAAGGCTCTGGGTAATACGGGCCTCTGGGATCAGATGCCTCGCGTTGGAGTGGGTTCACCAAAACATCGACTCTTTTGGCGGAGATCCGACGTCAGTCACGATCTTCGGTGAATCGGCCGGGGGAGCAAGCGTGTCCCTTCTGTCATTGATTCCCAGAAACAAAGATAAATTTCATCGAGTGATCGCACAGAGTGGTATGATGACTGCTTCATGGGCCAACACAAATACGACAGAAGCCTCATTTGCAATTGGAGAAATGGTCGGTTGCTCTCGTGGCCTTGAAACTACTGCTTTTCTCGGTTGCCTGCAAAACATAAATAGCACAACACTTTTAAATAAATTTTATGAATATGTCTACAGAGACCCTACCGTGTTTCCATACACTATCGAATTCGGACCTGTTGTTGATGGGGAACTTTTCAAAATGGCGCCAGAAGAACTTTTGAAAAACAGATCATCCGAAGAATATAAGTTATTTTCTTCTTTGGATTTTATGACTGGAACAATGAAAACGGATGGTAACGAGATCATTACGTTGTCTGAAGACTTGCAGAAGCGGTATAACTTCAATTTATCTGTCGGTATATCAACTGCGAATTTTGTAACATATTGCCACTTTACTTCAGTTTTCTTCAAGACCAACTCGTTTATCTCCAGTAAACTATGTGATGAATACACGGTGAAAAACAATGTGTCACGAACAGAGTCGTCAAATGTTGGACATGCCAACGGATTTTTTCTTTTCTTACCCGGCATTTCAAAGTCTGCGTTCCCATAGAGAAAGCAATGTTCAGTCGAATACATACCACTACGTGTTTGAATATGATAGCGCTTCTATTTGGATATCCCCCGCCTCCTTCCTGGCATTGGTCCTGTCATGCAGATGAATTGGTTTTATATGTTTCCTTTCGTTCTCTCTCGAGGAACAGGAGCACGTGTCGTCTGTTATGATGACGTATTGGCGAACTTTGCAAACATGGGTAAGTTTTCATTGTTGATTAATCATTATTATTGAATGTGAATTTATTTGGCATGTATCACAGCAAATATCCGAGAGATCCTACTATGTAAAGGTTCTATTTTGGCACTCTATTTTTCCTAGTTTGATCTATATATATACTGACATGTTTTATAATAAAAAAAACACCAAAGAGAAAAGCACAACAAACATCAAAAGTCCATAAAGTCTATAAAGAGACACTAGGGATTTGTTTTCAATTTCCAATGAACAATTCTATAATTCATTCTTCCTAAAATATTAAATAATATACGGTACAATTTTTATTGCACCAATGCGCATTTCGGACAAATTATGTCTCTTCAGTGACTGCTCAAACCGAAATGAAATCGAAACATGAAAAGTAAAACTTATTAAAAGTGATCATGTATGTCAAAAGATGGGGCCAAAAACTTCGAAGGATCAGAGCTATGCCTGAGGGAGATAATCCTTAATTTTGATATTGAATTTCTAAATTTGTACCATGCAATTAAATACATATCCGTATTTCAAGCTAGTAACATAGTACATAAAACTGGCTGTAGAGACCCTCGGGACTAACAGTCCACAGCAGAGCCTCGACCCAGGGTCATAATATAAATAATATACGGTACCAATTTTTATGCACTAGATGCGCATTTGTAAATGTAAGCTAATATAACAGGAATAACGTCGGAAACCCAGATTTGATTACCGATACACATCTACTTTTTACTGTCTAAACGTAATTTGCTTTTTGTTTTCAAATTGCCTCTGATAATATTTTGATTTTGACAAGTGAGAGAAGATAATGAGCGGTTGTTGTTTGTTTTCGTCCCGTAAGATTTTGCCACTCAATATACACACGTTTTCAGCTGCAGATGAAGTACCAGCAATTTGATCCTATGCTAAAGTCTTATGCGGTAGCAGCGAGAGTTCATCAACGTACAAAACCCTGTCGCGACACGGGATATCCGTATTGTTATATATCATATCCGAAAATCCAGTGATTTCGACAGCTGATAATGAGAATTTGGCGAAATACCAAGCACTACCTATTTTCAGTATTTGTTGGACAAGCGTTTCAAAGTTAAGATGTCACAGTTACGAAGCAAACGCTTTACTATAGAGTTACCCCGACGGGTAAGATATTCTAATTCATGTCCACTACTTAAAACTTTGATAGGAATTTTATACACCTCGTTATCAATTGATATCGCTTTTATTCATGTAAGATGTGGTATGATGTGATGTTGAATGTGTTTTGATTGTCTTCCTCACGTTTGTAGAGACCCAAATGATCCCCTCACTTGCTGATTGGCAGTTTACAAATCAAAAGAAGCGTACCTTATTCTAAAAGCCAACCCAATCAACAGGTATGAAATACAGAAACCGTCAAATGGAGATCTGGCAAAGAGATATTCCTCAAACTGATTGAGGTAGCACCCACAGAACAATCACGATCCCAACAAAAACTTGTCTCATCACCGGAAATATAAACTACATCGATAATGATTACCACAAAAAGTTGTTCACATTTTACAACATTCCCTTCGCCAAGCGCCTGTTGGACAACTTCGATTTCCAAACCCGAGCCATACGGAGGCTGGACTGGTACACTGAATGGTACGGTGTTCGGAAACCAATGCATGCAGCCACTGAACCCAATTGATCCATCACCAGTGGGAAGATCGGAGGATTGTCTTAATTTGAATATATATGTACCTAGAATTATGTCTACATCGGTGAAGAGACCAGTGATGGTTTGGATCTATGGTGGAGCATTCGTTACAGGATCAGCACATTTTTACGACTCAAAGGGACTAGCACTAGCAGGAGATGTTATTGTAGTCACGATTCAATATAGACTCGGTATCTTTGGGTTCTTCTCTCTTGGTACTTCAGAAGCGTTGGGAAATTTCGCGTTTTTGGGATCAGATGCTCGCGTTGGAGTGGGTTCACCAAACAGTTGAACTTCTTTTGGCGGGGATCCAATGTCAGTGACGATATTCGGGGAATCTGCCGGGGGAGCTAGTGTGTCCCTACTGTCTCTGATTCCCAGGAACAAAAACAGATTCCATCGAGTGATTGCTCAAAGTGGTACAATGACAGCACCGTGGGCCATGACAAATGCGACGGAGGCTTCATATTCCATAGGAGAACTCGCTGGGTGTTCAAGGAGTCTCGGCATTGCTGCATTCGTCCAATGCGTGCGAAATACAGATGCAAATACGCTTCTGAATATCCATCTGGGCTACATCTACAGAAATCCCTTTGCATTTCCGTATGTTACGGAAATCGGCCCTGTTGTGGACGGCGATCTATTTAAAATGAAACCGGAAGTCCTTCTGAAAAACTATTCAAGTGAAGAGTTTAAGTTTTTCACTTCCTTGGACTATATGACGGGGACATTGAAATCAGATGGGGATCTTATACCATTTTCAATGACCGAGGCTTTTCAGAAGCATCACGGCTTCAATTTAACGACGGGGATATCAACGGATGAGTTTTGTGACATAATAGTTAGTGCCTTGTGCCTTTCACTCGCATTTTTTCCAAAACAATTTTTCATCTCAAAAAAAAATATGTGAGGAATACAGGTGAAATACAAATTGTATCTTGAGCGAGTCGCAAATGTGAACCTTTTTTTACAGACTTTCTTCTTTGCTTATCCTGCATTTGGTAAGTCTCAACACCACATCAAAAACAATATCCGGTCCAATAACTTTTCACTACGTGTTTGAGCTGGATGGACCATCGTTGATGAAATGCATCACCCCCTGACTGGTACAGGGTCCTGGTCATCAGATGAACTGGTTTATCTATTCCCATTCTTTCCTCTGTCTTCAGAGCAGCAGAAAAATGTTTCCTTAGACCATGATGGAATACTGGACAAACTTTGCCTACAAAGGGTAAGTTATTTCTAAGAGGCTATTTCTTTCGTTAGTTGTGTTATATGGGTAAAAAAAGTGAAGATAACGAACACATATCCGATAAAAAATTAAGAATAACACGATCTTAAAACCAATTATGTGATAGGAGGACAGCAAATTGTGGCTCCACCTGAAACAAAGGATCGCTGAACTCAAGACAATGGATTATCACGCGGTGTGGTCCGTTCGACAGGGGGAATGTTTACTCCTCCAAGGCACACTGATCCAGCTCTGGCGTGCCCAAGGGTCGTGTTTACCAAATTTTGCTTTTTTTCTATTTGGATTTACGGGATTATTTTAAACAATAAAATGCTTTCTTTAGGTTTATGGGTGATGAAGGGAAACTAGCATTGCAGAAAAAAATCTGCAATGATAGTTTCCTTCATCCATCCAATAAACCCTACAAAGAAAGCATTTTATTGTTTATATATTATATTTTATGCATTTTCTAATCATATAAACTAAATTTAAACACTAAAATACCATCAGTTGATTGCTTCGTTTACTTTAAAAATGGAACAGCCAATTCAATCCTTTGACCTCAGAATCGCTCCATATTTGGTAATGACCAATGTGAACATTGACACTTCAAACCGGATCCAACTGGTTTGCAACAAAACCATGCTTTATTGGATGAAAATGCAATGTCAATTTCAAAGGAAATATAAGAGAAAAGATTCAGCGAATGTAAATATTTGAAATGTTGAGATAGAGATCAATCCAATTAATCTAAAACTTAACGAAAATAAGAAAAGTAAACAGGATGGATTGGTTGATTGATTATTTGTTGTTTTTCGTCCCGTCGAGAATATTTCACTCATATTGAGCACGTCCACCAATTGCCGGTGAAAGGGCTGCAAATTTAGGCCTATGCTTAGCTACTCATGGCCTTTGTAGCAGTGAGGTCTTTAGCGTGCCACACCTGTGCGACACGGGACATCCGTTTTAAAGGTGCATCTCCGAGGACCCGTGACATTCACACCTGTTGCCGAGCGTTTGACAGTGGAACTGTCACTACCTGTGTTAACGACTAGGTGTGTCGCCGGCCGAGTTCGAAACACCAACCTTCGGCATGCGAGGGCGAACGCTCTACCGACTGAGCCACCGCCGCGGTGAGTAAACAGGAATCGTAGGATTTGGTAGGATCATATGCTCAGGAGGAGTGTGAGCATCCTCTCTCGAGCGGTTATACATTTCGGTATAAGCATTTAAAAAAATTGTCGACATGCGCATCTGGTGCATCAGAATTGGTGTCGTATATGATTGAAATCTTCATCAACGATAATCCGCAGTCAAAACCATTTTTAATGAACAATTGCAATTAATATAAATCATATACGGTACCAATTAAATAGAATGCAGAACAATATCATGCGTATTGATTATATTGAAATACACACCATATTGATTATATTGAAATACACACCATATGCAGGTGATGATGGAATGCTGCTACATAAATATAGTAAGTTGATGGATAGGCTGAATTCGTTCGTTTGTCATCAAGGTTAATTGTTAGTTTTTCCTTAATGTATATGTTCAATACAATATTCAAGTTCGAAGCCTATATAGATGTGAATATGAATTTGCGAAGTAAACAATGTGTTAAACGTAATCATAATCCACAAAAACGTATATACAAATCGAGTGTAGGGCAACAGGACCTCAGACAAAAGCGAAGGTAGGATCAGGTGCCAGGAGGAGTAAGCATCCTCTGCTGACCGGTCACACCCGCGTGTGCCCCGTAGTCGAAACAAAGTAAACGGGGTTACCCGCCGTCAAATCTAGTACGAAAATAACAGTCTAACAAAGGGTATGACAAATTGTCAACATTGACTTAGTGATAATTTGTAATCGCAATGAATGTTATCATAGCGACCGTAGAATTTGCGGAACGAGATTCGTTATAACCATGTAACATAATCTTTTTTGTTAATAGTTGGCCTCACTTTAAAAAATCTTAATACGCATGGCATGCTTTTGCGTATCGAATCAACACACCATAAGCAGGTGATGGTGGTACATTACTACATAGGAAAGGAAAGTTTATGATTGCAAAGTCTGTCAATAAGGGGGCACAATTAGTTAGAATTAGGATAGTTCTTTTATTTCTAGTTCACTGACATACATAAACAGTAGCTGAAACCATGTCCTACTGACATGGAACACGATTTTTTTCCTTATTAAGATGCATTGTACTAAATACATAGAGATACAGACTCTTCAGTTGAAACGAAAGAGGTGGAAGTTTCTATTTTGATAAATAGTTTCCTGCACATCAGCATATCAGTTCTTTTTTCAAACTTAAATCACAAGACAAAATGCAATTTTTTTTTGAAGTGAGTTTTCGCCGAAACGTAAAATGTAAGGGGCACCATTTTCACTATTCATAAACAATGAAACTTTTTAAAATTGTTTTTCCCACAAGGGACCCGAATGATCGTTTACTACAAAAGTCGCCGTCTTACGACAATCAAAATGAAATTTATCTGGCCATAAACATCGACCAGTTAGCAAAAATGAAATATAAGAAACGTCGAATGGAGTTTTGGCATAGAGATGTACCACACTTAGAAGAATCAGCTCCTACAAGAACAGTCACCATTCCGACCAAGCTTGGGCT
>CAJDSM010020588.1:14825-28469 GCA_903981925.1 Ostrea lurida
GAAATTAACTAAAATGAATTGATTTCAAAATTTCATTAAATGTGTGCATGATTACAAGCTGGCATGTTTTCATATAGTACTGTACAGTCATACAAAGTAATATAATACAGATATATATAATTGCATATAAAGTGGTAGTTATAGTCTTTCAATTGATATATTGTAACATACATGAACATCAGGTAATAAGTCAAGAATTTCAATTGAAGTGGAATGTAGATTTAATTATATATCAGTGGAACGCAAATTAAGTGGAATGCAGAATTTCAATGATATAGAAATGGAATGCAGATATGAATATAAATGGAATGCGGCTTTCAATGAATATGAAGAGTGCTGAATAAAATAGGTTAAATATTAAAGAACAAAACTTAATGATGATTAATGAGATTAACTGGGAGTAGACAGGAACTAGGAGCGGACAGGATGGGCATGCAGTCTACTGTAGTCCATCAGCAGAAATATGTAAAATGACAACTACAGCTTTTGTTTATTTTCCCATTACAACAAAAATTGGGCCCCGTCTTTGATGTGACCCCCATCCCAAAGATCGAAATCTTTCTCACACAGACTCGCGCAGCTTCCCTCGATCGCTATCTCCAATGTCACCGCGACTTCATGTAAAATGAAAGTGGTTTTAAGAAGTGATAAGATTCCAATAATGTTGTATATATTTCGATAGAGGAGTTTACAAAATTGGTGATTTTTTTCCCACAAGAAAAATGACTCTTGTCAATAACGCATACGTGCGGGAATATGGAAGGCTCTGCTTTTGATCGCAGCGATCTGTGGCAAGGACGAGTTGCATCTGCTTGTTTATTTATTTAAGTAAAATTATCATGGCGCTAATAAAAAGAATTTGTACAGCAATTTGAGGCAAATCCCTTAATGTTTCCAGTAAGAAATTATATCGATTTTCTTATACTCAGAAGATTTTCAACATTCATTTTAAAAGGACGCGAAGAGAAAAGACAAGTCTTTTGTTGCAAAAGTAAATAATAAGTTACATCAGTATAGCCTTCGTTTGATAATTGTACGGAGTCACACAGTGCACTTGTTATATAATGGTTTCTTTTTTCATTTTTTTTTTTAGCTGTGTTACTTTTATTATGGTACCAAGGACGTGTTAGAAAATGAATGTAAAAATCTACACCAGAAAATTAAGGTAATTATAACATGTCAGTAATTCATCAAAAACATTTCTCTGTCAAGGATGCTTAGTTTGCAGTATTTTCGCGTGTTTTCTCAAAATTCGTTCGCCTCAAAGTGCAGGGGTGGATCCAGAACGCCACTTTAATGGTCACTTTTTAAGAAGTGACTGGTTTCTTAATTAACTGCAATAATTAATGTATCCATCTCTGACAACAACAGCACCCCCCCCCCCCCCAAAGAATTGGAAGAGGACTAAATTATTGCAGATATTTTCAAAATTGATATAGAGGAACTCATATGTTCAAAATTTTGATCAACTTTGTCACTTCACTGAAATATCGTGTTTTAATGAAAAATCAAAATTCAAAAAGAAGAATGATCTGACAGAAATATTCAATAATGCACTCTGATATATAATGAGTCCATTACCGATACACATCTTATTCAGACACATTGAAAAAAATTAAAGTTGATTTTAATTTGATTTGACTTCAATTAGATTTTCTACACCAGAACCCAGATACTTCCTCATATCCCCACCTCTGAAATGTCTGGATTCTCTCACGGAGAGAGTAAATATCATATCCCCACCTCTGAAAAGTCTGGATCTTCCCACGGAGAGAGTAATATATCCCCACCTCTGAAATGTCTGGATCCTCTCACGGAGAGAGTATCTTATTGCAGATTATGTGTGCTTTATTTGAAGGTCCAAATAATTTCGATTTCCTTTATTCAGATAATCTGTTTAATGATGGTCATGTTGTCTAACATTAGGTGGAGTTGGATGGGCAGTTAATAGACTTACCTGAGATTGAGGCTCTCGTTATCCTGAACATCAGCAGCTGGGGAGGGGGATGTCAGCCCTGGGGAGCGGGGCATGGAGGAAATAGAAACTTAAAACCTGCCAGGTACGTATAACTATACAAGACGAATGCGTGTGTGTGTGTGTGATGCCAGGTACGTACAACTATACAAGACAAACTCGTGTTTGTGTTCGTGATGCCAGGTATGTACATGTATAACTATACATGACGAATTCGTGTGTCTGTGTGTGCGTGATGGACACTCATTTTGATTTATTCCTATATATATGTTATCTATTATAACAGTACTGAGTTAGTATGTGTAGACGTAAATTATTGGTGGTACTAAAAACATTAAGTATCCATTAATTCATGTTTACACAGGTTTTGTTATTGGTATACATTGAATTCATTCCTATTTTTGTATTCCGCTCAGAGTTTGGTCTTCATTATCATGGCGTGTGTGACCGGTCAGCAGAGGGTGCTAAACTGTAAATACTGACCCGAATTACATATATCATAAAATTACTGTCGGTCTTAAAATTATTGCGATTAATGACGAATATGTGAATAAGTATATTATTATCATCGGGGATTATTGTTGATAGTACTTAGTATGCAATGACGTTTTGTTTCATATGTTTTAATTTCGTGACACAACAAAGGGGGAAGGGGGGGGGGGAACTCCCAAGTGAAATATGGCGATATTTTTAACGCAGGGGTTTTTTCTTTCGATGTTTTCTTGATGACAACAGACAGACTGACGCTAACAGACAGTGGAGAGCACACCTTACGCAGAATCCAATAAATCCAGACAAATTCATAACTATCTTTTGATGAAGATAAATGGTTTCAAGGTCACAGGTCAAGAGTCCATTTTGTCAATTTTCAAGAGTGGTACTTTCAAGGTAAAACGTGAAAGGCCAGGCCGCTGAAAGGAATATTTCGAAATTTGTTATGTACAAGATTTACTAGTAAGATTCATGTCTTGGTCTAAGTTGTTTTTCAGGAAATTTAAAGGTAAAGTTTAGGGGGGGGGTGTCGTATTTTCCCTGTGAATTATTTTTTTCTGTGAATTTTTAATTCCGTTCCAAATACTCTTGCAATAATACTATCTTTTGTCACCTATTTTGCGAGTACGATCATTTTAGACTACCAGTTAGTCGTTGAGGAGGATTTCATTTTCAAATACTGTACATCTTACTTGTTAGCAGGATAATGATATTAACCTGTTTGACCTTTGACTTCACGTTGATTTTCCTGGAATTTTGCCGGCATCTTCTTACAGAACATTGATGTCCGATGGACATATTTCTAGTGATGATCGCTTTTCCTTTATACAACAAGAAAAATGTGTATTCATATAAGATTACTCTTATGGTTTACGTTGAATTCGACTTTATAAGACAAATGTTTTATGGGAATTCAGAGAATGTAAATCACGAAAAATCATTTCAAATTTACACAAAGGACATCCAAGAATATCTGAATTCGTAAACAATTGCCACATTGATGCAGAATAAACAATTTACGTAACATCTGTGTTCAAGCATTTAATTTATGTCACAAGATGAAATATCTACACCATATGTCCTAGCTGATAATATAGGGAAATTCCCATCTCTGTCAACTCTGGGAAGTTAGGAGTTAAGATTCTCACTGGTATCAAATAATACTTCCCGTTCTATCAGATAAACAAATAAACGCTTTATCTCGGTACTGCATTGCCTCGCAAACAGCTTTGTCTTATTTTTTTTCTCTCCAACAAACAATCCTTGAAATTGTAACTTGAATAATGGTCTTTGACAATTGTAATGGAGTTTATCTGTATTTCAGCCATCAAAGATTTTCGAAAGTGACATCACTGAACAAAAAAAAATGGAACATAGCGTTTTTACTCTTTTGATATCATTATCAATCGGTAATCTGCAAATTAAAAAAAAATGTCAGAGAAATTGTTGATAGAGAGATAAAACTATGGTCTTAATGACGGGTAACTGTGACATGCGAACTTCAATATAAATGACAGAAAACTAGGTGTTGCACTCTCAGTGTTAAATCATGGCGGGGGATCGGTCTCTAGAATGGCGCGATCTATCAGGCGGTTGTGTAAAACTTAAGATATTTATGCAGAAGTGGCCATATTTCTTCCTCGTAAATACTTTAGACTTTTGAATGGCATTTCAAAAAGATTTTCCCAGGCCCGGTGTATGTAATGTTGGTGGGAAAATTCACGTGTCGTAGTGACCCGATATCCGCACACTCTGATTCTTATTAATGTCATTCCAATAAATTTTCAGATTCAAATACTTAAGCTTGAGCCCCGGGACCCATCACAACACTCAGTTTCTAAAAAAGTAACAAACTTGTTCTTATTGAATAGGGTTATAAAAACAAGAGTTTGTTTTTGCTGTTAAATAAAAATCGGTGTCGTGCTTACGCAAAATATTTACGTTATTATAGAAAATTGACATTGGTGTATACAATCAAAGAATGGCTGCAGAACTGTAGCGTTGTGGTTTTATATTTTATCTGACCATAACGTAGCTGCAGAACTGTAGCGTTACATGGTTTTATAGTTTTTGTGTGACCATAACCGTTAACGCTATAGTCAGACAAAATATAAAACCATAACTCTACAGTTCTGCACCTAGAGTGCAGCATAATGCAAATTCAGGAAGCAGAGACAATTTGAAAACCATTGAAAAATGCACAGTCCATTAATATTTGCTTCACTTTACTTATTTATGCATGTAACAATATAAATGTACGTGAATTATGTTTCTGATGTGTTTTCCCTTGCAGTTACAGTGATGGTCTGTTGGAGGTGATGGGGGTATACTCCTCATTCCATATCGCCCAGCTTCAGGTGGGTCTGGTGGACCCCATTAGACTCGGTCAGGCCAAGCTTGTCAAGGTAAGTACCTGGAGGGGGATGTCAGAGAGCCAAAATAAATAAATAAACCAGGTGTCAATGAGAGCCAAAATAAATAAATAAACCAGGTGTCAATGATTCGGAATTAAACCGGGTGTTACATGTAGTCACACTTGGCGTAGCGTTTTGTGTATCGCTGAAATGGATGCCACGACTCTACACAGCTTCAAAACAATCACATGAACGGAACCATACACAGTTTTTGTTTTTCGTTCAGTATTCTGCAGAAAGTTATGCATTATGTTTTTCAGATCAGTTTGAGTGGAAGCAAAGTACCCATGCAGGTTGACGGCGAGCCCTGGGAGCAGTCTCACCCCGCCGAGATCATCATTACCCACCACAGTCAGGCGGCCATGTTGTCCCTCACATAGACAGTCATCGTCCATTACATAGACAGTCATCGTTCATTACATAGACAGTCATCGTCCATTACATCGTGCGACCATGCTGTCTCTGACGTAGTCACCATCTTCCATTACAACCAGGCGACCATGTTGTCCCAGATATAGACATTTATCTTCCATCAAACCAGGCGACCGTGCTGCCCCTGGCGTATACATTCATCGTCCAATACATCATGCGGCCATGTTGTCTCTGACGTGGGCATTCATCTTCCATCACCAAGCGGCCATAGTACCCCTGATCTAGACATCCATCCTCCACCACACACTCAGTGTTTTATTAGTCCCTTAGTAGAAACATAGACATGTCTAGTCAAAAAACTTACTGCTTATAGTTTCTACGTCTCAACAGAAAACACACAGTGTAATACTGTATGATGCTAGATTTGTCCTAGTTTGATAAAAGTAGAAATATTTCACTGGTATTAAAAAATTTAATTTAAAAAGCCCTCGTATAACGGGGGGAAACCCTGTAAACTTGACAATCAGTCATAGCCATAATGTTGTAATATTATTTGATTGTACATTTATTTATTATAAGTTGTAAAATTGTCGCGCGCGTTGTGCAGTGGTAAGCGTAGAGTTCTCGCTTAGCACTCAAGAAATATGGCGCTCACCCTTCATATTGCGGGTTCGAATCCCGCTACATGACGATCCATAAATGAGGCGTATAAATCGAGGTTCCATGCCTACAAAAGACATGAGATTGGACGAATCGAGGTCCCATGCTGTAGATACTCTAATTTATAGAATTTCCTTTAAGTGTTTTAAAAATACTGTGACATTGATGGGATGTGTCATTTTTCTAACCAAAAGAAAATGGTAAATCAATATCAGGGAACATGTCCCATTCATATGGGATAGAAGAACTTAGACATTTTAAGCGTGTTTTTATCAAAATTCATTAAAGTAGTTTCCAATTAGTTTTATAGAATTAATTAATTTAATTTTGATTTTTTTTTTTTTTTTTTTTTTTAAAGATTCCATTTGAAACTTATTTTAGGAATGGTCCTAGTTGTTTGCGAAGTATAAGACATTTTTAACCTACACACACTGCGCTGGTAGACTTAGCCAGGAGGATTCTTTATCGTGAAGTTCGCTTCCAATGCCGGGTGCTTGTAGAAGGAACATTCACTTTGGTATTGAATTTGAAAAGTTTACAAATTATATACTGTGTAGAAAGAGTCAATACCAGCGCAGCAAATTTCGGTGAGGCGTCTAGACTCGGAGTGTGATCTTTTAACAAACTTTTAAATTTCTTATTACATCTGTGTACAGTCCCTGTAGACTTATTCTATTAGTCTTTTATTAGCTGCAGGGCTTTTATATTTCAATTGATGTATAGATCTTTTTTCTAGCCGAGGAATCCTTGATATTAAATACTGCCAACATTCATGTACATCGTTCCGATATTCGAGTGCTTGATTGTGTATTGTTTAACATCGAGAATCTTTAACTCATGATACTCGAGATCTCTAGTATTCCGTAATATAAATGTCGTTTTGGTGGCGAGGCAATTTATTACAACGCCGTTAATTTTGCCATAAATATTTATTTACACATTCCTATTTTTTGGTTGATGTTTATATTTATTTGTTTATATATGTTTCTTTTTATTTGGTTTATTGACTTAAAACTAATACTTTTGCAATATGGAGAATTTTAAGCAATATCAAACATGTATATTTATGATTGTTTCGTAATGGTACTGTTATGCATTTTGTTTTACAATACTCTGTAATTATCTTGCAACTCTGAAAACTTTTTATTTTTGTTTTACTTTATTGTGTTTAGTATACATCTGTATATATGCTAATTTAAAATTATTGAGTATTTATAGATATAGTTTTGTACATCGTTCACAAGGACGGTAAAAATTACAACATCAGTAAACAATATCTAATCACGAATTCTCACTCCACCGTGTACATCGTGTTATTCCACGGTGTATATCGTCTTATTAAGGTCACAAGGTAGACACCGTGTACATCATGTTATTTCACAGTGTATAACGGCTTATTAAGGTCACACGATAGATACCGTGTACATCATGTTATTTCACGGTGTATAACGGCTTATTAAGGTCATAACATGGACACCGTGTACATTATGTTATTCCACGGTGTATATCGTCTTATTAAGGTCATAAGATAGGCACCGTGTACATCATGTTATTCAGTGGTATTAAGGTCACACGATAGACACCGTGTACATAGAGAATAATACATACCTATTTCCATATCACACCCTGTATTCAGCCCGAGACCACCATATATAGCCCGAGGGCCGAAGGCCAAGGGCCTGGATATGGTCGAGGGCTATATACAGGTACCAAAACTGTGGATATGGAACATAGGCTATTGTTTATTATTGTTTATATACCATACTTAGTAAATAACATACAAACAAGTCATCATTAAACAATAAATTTTAAATTACCACAACTTTATCACATCAACTTAACTGATAGTGATTCATAGTACATGATATAACAACAGTAAAATTAATAACAATGCTGATATACTACAATAAATTGATGAAGCGGTAAAGCAAAGGGGTTCACCGGAACGAGAGTTTCCGCACGCCGAGACAGGAGCAACTGATATGGATTTGCGGGCTTGACTAAGTCTATCAACTAGCCCCTGAGGGGCTTAGATTACGGACATATTAGTGATGTACATCATGTTATCGCACATGCAAAAAACTGTAGTTAATACTACAGTATGTAATATATCATGTTATACTCCACGGTGTATCATATGTCCTCTTGGATTACAGCGTTCAATAAACAATGGAGTACCGTTTTTATACCTCACGGTAGAATAACCTCATGTTATTGAGGCCTTAGGAGAGCAAAGATTTTTGAGCAATCAAAATAGTGAGAATAGAACTCTATTGCTTTGATTCTAAATGGGATTTCTTTTATTTGATAAACGCAACAGACAAGCGGGTCATTAACTTAATACAAGAATTCACCAATAAAAATACCTTCAAAAAGATCTTCATTGTTTCGGGGACTATTTTTTAATAAGCATGTGAAGTATCTATACTATAATGAAGAGTCTGTTTTAGAGGAATAGTTGGTGGTTAAACTCGCGTATTATTAGCATTATACAGAACAATTACAAAATTGTAATAGTTTTAAAAATCTTGTAAAAAAAAAACAAATAAAATATGATAACAATAAATAAAATTTGCTGTACTAATACAAGAGGAACAATCTGCAAGGGTCATTACATCACATATGAGAGAAATGGAAAATTCCTAGATCTTACCAAATTGATATACAGAGTTTCCGTCTCCAGTTTAAGTTTTTTTTTTTTTTTTTTTCTTTTTTTTTTTGTCTAGAATATCTCTGAAATATCCCCTTCCTGTTTTTATACACTGAACTTGATCAAAAGTGACTGAACGTGATTTTAAATACAAAAAATGGTTGCATACTTAAAGATGCGTTGGGTCACGTTTGTAACATCATAGTTACAAAAATCATCTGTAACTCTCTTTTGATGTAAATTATGAACAAATAAAATCAGATATGATATTCAGCTTTATTTACCAAACATTCATAACATTTATTTATATACACAAACACATAGTTGTAGTCTTCGTATAATATTACAAACATCCAGGTCATAGGCAAAACAGTGGAATAGAATCATAGAATGTTCGCATATTCAAAACTAAGTACTCGATACTCCACTACAGTGGCCGCCGTCAAAACCAAGGCCTAAAAACATAGGGTATAGACTGATTGCTTGTTTGCCAAAACGCTCCATTTCGATGTGAAAAATCACGGGTCATTATGATAGCCTTAAAAGTGAAGCATAATCTGTATCCTTTTGATTTCTATAATACACTGTGTGGATTTGCTTCAAGGAAATCAATATTAATAATAAACGGTAAAGATTTGAACCCAAAAGATGCGAAAGCGGTCAAAATGGTAAACAACCAGCAAAGATAATAAAGCCTCAACAAGAAAGAACGAACGTTGGTCTACAACGTCAGGCGACATTCAAGGCAAAAAACGTCAGTGACGCCGATCTCCTCTATTATGGAAAGATAGAATATCAAAAATCACGCCTTAGAGAATGTTTGTTAGTAAATAGCTTAATAATTCGAATGATAATTTCCTGAACATAGTAAATATGCCATAAATATATTGAAATTCAGAATACTTCATGACATGTTATTTAATGTTAACAAAGAGTAAAAGAAGCGCCACGTATGACACGTATACATCCGCGAAAAACAATTATATACAGTGCTGACGCATGGCCCAAACTACTCCCAGAGGCGACTTTGTTATTTTTCGGTTGGTAATATTATAAATAATTAGAAACAGGGTGCTTTGTTCTTGTGGTAATTTTTTACTTTCAGTGTTTGTAATTAAGTATGAAAGCATACCTTTATTAGATGTATACATAGAAAAAAAAATGCTGAAAGATATAATTTTTTCCGTATAAATACAGATTATGATACTTTAAAAACGGGGTCCGTATCACGGCACGCTAAAGAACTCGCTCCTGCAAAGTGTACGTCCTGAGCGCTTAAGCATGAAACATGAACCAATAGATGGTGAACGTCTCATTAATACAGGCCATAATTTTCACCCCCAAAAAAAACCCATAACAACTTGTGTGTTTACATGCAAATGGTAACAGTCTAAGTAAAAAATCCTGACAGCCAGTAAAATTTTATAAATATATAACATGTTACCCTGGATAATGTATATATAGACAATATTAGAAACGAATACACTTATTACAGATTATTTTATTGTGGTTTCTGTTGAATGCTAAATGTATACGCAGTTTATAATATACGAGGTTTGTCCGTAAAGTTCGTGGTACAGCTTAAGATATAAACAGTAACGTTTATAGAGTATGTTATATTAGCATTTATTTTAATCCTTTTAACTACAATGTGAATTATAAAATGTAAAATTTTGTCCGCTTTTTTTATGGTATAATTAAAAAAGTATGACTTTCGTTATTAGACGTGGGATGGGTGACCCGGAGCACGTTTCATCGTTCATTTTTGTATTTTGGTAAAATTCCCGCGAAGATTGAGAATGATTTTTTACATCATGGTGTTTCCAAGAGTTTCAATATCTAATCTGCAAACTTGAACTTCAAAGTATCGAAATAGCAAGAGAAAAATCGAGGTTTGGATCTATTTAGACAGTTTTCGTCATTGTTCGAAAAAATGACGTTTTCGGAAAAGGTGAGCAGAGGCCGCGATAAAATTTTGTGCAGATATCGGAAAAACACCCAAAGAAACGCCATGAATTCCCGTAAACAGTCGGAAAACATTTTGTAAAGGGCCGTTCATTAGTGTTTAAAGCGATATAAAATAATTTTTTGACGCAAGGACCAGTTTCCGAGATGACATGCGTGAAGGAAAGACCATCTTTCCGAGATTGCAGTGCTGCAAAAAGTGAACTTGACAGTGACGGGTGACTAACAGTTTATCGAAATTGCTGAGAAATGTGGAATTTCAAAAGATTTCGGTCCAATGAATTGGGTATCTCATGATCTATAGAATCATTTAATTTTTATTTCACGTGATCACCTAGCGCCGATTCTCATTGGTTAAAACACCTTATAAGAATGAGCGTGATTTTTTCAATCACGTACATTGAAACAACAAGTAAAGTCTATTGAACATTATTTTGTTGTTGTAATATAAAATTAAATGATAAAGAAATAATCTTATATTTTTTTCGGGGTGATATGGCAGGTTATCCCGAGATTTTAGCGTAAAACTTTTCATCAATGCGCCTTGCGCATTGATGAGTTTTACCCGGTCTAAAATTCGGTGGATACCTGCTCACCCGAAAAATATAAGATTCATTTCTTATATGATTAACGTATGAAACCAGTACAGGTTATACACATTTTTGTCAGCATGGTTAAAGCGACATAAGAAATGTGGCGTGTTGAGTTTTTAATGTACTACGTTTGCGAAAAAGTTAATTGGTCTTTAAATAGCGTTTGACGTTGGAATAACGTCAAGGATTTTTATATTATGCTCCGTGTAAATGAGTTTGTGTCTTTTTTGGTATTTTGATAGAATTATAACTAAATGTGCCTTTGTTTGTAATGAATTTTTTGCATTTATAATAAAAATAAAACATGAAATTTAACGAAAAATGTTTAGTTTCATATAACTTTATTCAAAGGTTTGTCAGTTTTATCAAGGTTTGTCCACGAACTTTTAACGGAACAACCCTCGTAGATACCTTGACAATATCTTGAATTCCTGTAAACCAAATATTTTCGCAAATTAGAAAACGTCGGGAGTAAAATAATGAATTGTTTTGAGATGCCCGTATAATATATTCTAAAAGGCGAATAACAGAAAGATCCATTGTCGTTAATTTGAAATTTACAAACCATATCTGTGTTACAATTTCTCGTTTTTGATCTCGCAAGAATCAATAGCCGATGATAATGGTTTGCATATTTTAAATCAGGGCTGAAATACTTCTAGAGTTTTCAAAATTTAACATTTCGTCATGAATCATCCGCGTTTTATGACTGCTCTCTTTTTCCAACTAAACCCCGTGCATGATTTATTCGGTTCTGTGGTGCTTGTATTCTATTCTTTTAAATTCGGTGCCATTTCAGATAATGTCCATTACTGAATTTTAACTTTTGCAAAATAAGGATCAAAATGTATATGAATTGACTAAAAAGTAGTGTAACGACAGAACTAATAGAGAGGTTGCTCAATGGTGGGAAACAATGAATTGCGACACCGGAACTCAATAAGCATTACCAACGATTCATGGTCTTATTGTGTTGGGTAAGGCGAGTAGGGAATATGTGTTTTTTTTAATGCGGACGTAACGCTTCCATTGTGCTGTTTTACGTCCCAGTCTTTTTGTGTTTTATTTTCATTTAGATTAGTGTAAATGAACGCTACTATTCATGAAAAACTGAGGAAAAAGAAAAGAAAGGGGGAAAAATCCAGCTTTATGTATCATGCATCCGAATACTGCATTATATAGAATAGGTTTTGTTGTAAAATAAAATGTAATATAACCGCGCAAAATGTAATTATGAAAAAGGTGAAAGATAACGATCAAACAGTAACAGTGATTGTACTTTGCCAAACCGCTCGGCATTTAGGAAGTGAGAATCACGGATCATTCGGATAGAAACCTTAAAAACGCGAGGTACCGTGTTGTGGCAGGAGTCGGCAACGTTAAAGAACCCTCACTGCTGCAAGTACGTCCCTGCAACTCGGAACTCCTCGGCGTGGCCCGTACCTTGGTTACACAATCGTAACTTACTCGGCTAATTCCCGTAACCGGTTACGGAAAATTGACGAAGCGTGAATCCGATTGACCTTGTAACAACTGTACATCCACTCGGAACTCCTCGCATGTCTCCGCGCACCTCGACATAGACCCTCATGGCAATCGCAATCCTCGGCTTACACTCCCGCTACGCTCCGAATAAACCTCGGATGTGAATGGTGTAAGGGATAATGATTTTCTCCGCGGAAGTCATCTTGTTTACTCATTCCACTCCCGCTTTCGGCTTGTTTCCTTCGATTACAAACGACTTTTCCCTCGCTTTTTGTGCAAGTCCTAGAAAAAATGGACTTGGCATTCACTAAGGGAATAATTGTAAAGTTATTTTTGCAACCGTTTTCCAAGTTGAATATAACTGTTAAGTAAGTGGGGACGACGAAAGGGATATTTTTGTTTTGAACCACGTGATTCAAATATCCAATATGGCAACGAGGTACAAGCCGCGCGCGGAGTTCCGAGTGACCTTATGGCGCCTCCGTTATTACACGAGGGCGCATGTCGAGTGCGCGAATGCACTGACCATCGGATTGTTGCCATATTGGGAATTTTTTTAAACTCAACGTGGTTCAAACAAAATATCCGAATTTATCGGCTCCACTAAACGGCGAACCGTTATATCACACGAATATTAAACCTTAATTTTATTTCCTGAGTGTAATGCCGGCCCCAATGCAAAACTGCAGTAACACAGCGAGAAAGTCACCTTTAGCCGAATCGAAGTAAAAGAGTAAACAGGTATTCCGCGAAAAGAAAGGTCAGTGATCAATCTCAATAAAGTCCTAACGGAATACAAATTGTTATTTTTCTTTTAGATTATTTATCATAATTGACAATTTTAAATTATCTACGAGTATAGTGTGTACACCTCTATCCTTCCGTGTTTGGTAAAAACAACGGTTTAGCATTTTAAATAAAATTACAACGTTGATAGATTTACATGAAGAATATGAAATAGGTAAAGATAATGAACCAGTAATCAGTCCTCATAAACAGAATAATATTAAAGAGTTGGGCCCAAACACGGATCCCGGA
>CAJDSM010020591.1:10961-25264 GCA_903981925.1 Ostrea lurida
TTATGTCGAATACGCGCAAAGTAAACTTGTTCTAATTCTGCGATATGATCTTTAGTTTTGTTGAGATCACAAGAGGACAGTAGTATGCGTCTTGCAATCGAGCAGCTATTTCGTGTATAATGGCATTCAAACGTAAGGATACGTTAAATAAAAACGCTAACTACTATCTCTCAGTTGATAACCAGATATTGTTAATCATAAAATGACCTTTAAGCGACGTCAAAGAAATAGTATGTATCATGCTGGGTTTCAAGTGTAGTGCCATATGTAAATGCTGATATATTTATCACACAACAAACTGTGCATCTCTCAAGCTACGAAGAACTGTGGCTGAATTTACTTCTGTGTATCAAGTGTAGCTTGAGACAATCACGAGCGCGGTGTGGACTGTGGTCACAACAGGGGATAGACATTTATCTTACCAATCGACAAGCGCAACACAATGTATTAGCCACTTACTGGTGTGAATTCACATGGAGGTGTCTCGTATTTGCCAACTCCTTTGTTTTATCTCTGTATTCTATTGTGGTGATACTTTAACGAGATTGATCACTGTTGCGTTATATCTGTATAGGCTAATTATATCAACTGTAGTAGCAAACTCCAAATGGCATGATTGTCATTCTTCTCTTAATCTCTAATCTGTTAGAGTACTCTTGTGATAGATGGCACTCATATAAAAGAGATAGGAACTGTTTATCTAACAAAAGTATGATATCCAGTTAGTGTATATCACGTCAAACTGTAGCCAGAAATATAGAGTCTTGATGTGTACGGGTGTGTTTGTGTGTGTGTCAGAGGGGGGGGAAAGCATGAATTGATGTATTAGTCTGAAAAAGCCCTGAGAGATTTTTAATTTATCGTGAGGAAGTTGCAAATCTGAATGTTTTCCAAGAAAATTGCATGCTCTGTCCGCGATTTGGGTTCACGGTGCGTGCTTTTAAGTACTCGATTGCTGTTTAGGCTAAAAAGATTCTCTTGAATAATTGTCTAGCATTATATTGGACGCTACCTGTAAAGGTTGTATTTATAAAGATAGCGGAAAAAACGTTTTTCAAGGGGCAAGAGTCCAAGATATTTGTGCAGAAGAGGTAAGATGCGTCCCGTGGAGTGCTGACCTGTTCCGGGGCGAGGGAGAAAGGTTAGAGAGGCAGAGAAATGACCGAATGTGTATTTGAAAGGAAGTGTTTGCGAGTGCCCGTAAGCGCATTCCGTCTATATGCTCCATAGAGGAGCATTTTGAATTGGTGTCAAGGGGGGAGATGCTGCAGTTACCTCCCAAAATGGCGCAACCACGTGCTTATGTTTCAGTTAGTATTACCGCGATGGACTGGTATCAGATTTAACCCATACAGTGTTTAAGACGAAAGTTTATTAGCCTGTAGGGGCTGCGTAATGATATGAAGGGACTGGGGGGCTAGTGAAAGGAAGGATGTAGCAAACGCATTACTACGCCAAATGTTGACATCCAACATAACTATAATTCGCCATACTCGTAATTGCAGATGTACAAGTACTGTGCTCTATAGAATATAGCTACTAAGTGACAGTATTTGATTGTGTCAGATGAGGTTGGTGTCATAGTCTGAAGCTATGTAGTCTTCCAATGATTAACAATCATGTGTAATAAGAGTACGATATACTCTCTCATTACTAAAACACCATCCACTCATAGAAAGTAGATAATCAAATCGACATTACGTGCACAATACGATATTCTCATGTAGATGTGCAAAAAATAGAACTGCAATATTACAGAGTAAATTTGTAAAGCGAAGTATAGACAAATCACATAGAGCACCTCGTCACGGATAAATAATTACATATACGATTAATTAGTGACATTAGTCTGTGACGTAGGTATAGTAAAAAAAAATGCTAACCTAAGTTCAGGAATAACTAGTATTTTTTGGTTGTTCGTGTATATATATAATGATGAAATCAACTCGACTACAATTTAGCAGGAATTTATTAGAGAACGAATGCTGAGCAATTGACGATGGAGAACTGATAAATGCTTCATGTATGTCCTGCAACTTACTGAGCACTACCGTCGAACGAAGAGGGAATATCTCGGGAAATCATGTATGATATGATTGTATGCTACTTGTAATGGACCTGAATTGCATGAGTAGGAATTATATCCTAATCTTGTCTGTTTCAGTCACTCGCAGGATCCGCTGATGATTTATTAACACTTAATGTAGATTAGACTGTCTTGAGGAAATTCTTTCTCGTAGAGCTATCCATAGGAAGAATGGTACTATGCGATACAGTGTTTCTGCATTTATTGCATAATACGGGAAGTAATCTTGAAATAAAGGAACTTAGTGATGTATCACTATTACGGATAGGATTGATATATTCTCATCAGAGCTTGAAAATGCAACTGATCTTAAAAACGAACTCTTTGTTGATAACTTATAAATGAACCAGGTGCTATCAAGCGTCTCGATTCTTCTCACGTTAGATGAAAAAGATATCAGCTGAATCTTAAGATCAAATGGGATTGCTGATACTATCGCTTAGCACTACATTCGGAGTGACGAATAATAGATTTTCCATTCAATGATCTCGCTGCTGCTTTCTCCTCTTCTCATCACATACTCACTATCAAGAGTGAACGATAGCACGGTGTTTTCTTTTCACAAATCTCCACTAGATAAGAGTTGTCGATACCTCAACTGCGTGTTTTCTCTTTTCATCACCTCTTCTCCGCTATTCAAGAGTGCGATACACGTGTTTTCTCTTCTCACACATCCTCCACTAGTCAAGGGTGGACTTAGAAACAACGGTGTTCTTCTTCTTCTATACCGGTGTCATCGTCTACCTCTCTCTTCGGCTATAACAGTATAGTGTGGTACAAATATGAATGCAATGCTCAGATTTGAAAGTAGGGGTATGGTGTAGCTCTATCATATCTGATTAAATGGCTGGACTAAACGAAACGATTGTGATACAGTCTTATCTGCAGTTGACATCTCTGATAAATATACTTGATATGTGCAGAGTTCAATCAAGCTACTAACAGTGGAGGATGACTGATAGTGCAAACTCTAGTAATCAAGTGCTATGCTAATGCGAGCTGTGTCAGGTATTTTCCTTGTCCGGCCACGATACTCGGTCAACTTCAGTACATGACACGCTATACTACATATTCATATGTATCCATAAAGTGATATGTATCACGTCACCATCGCGTTTTAGAACATATTGGTAGATGGAGCCAACTAGTTATTAGAAGTTTGAGTAACGTGCTCATGTGGAATGGCAGTATATCGATAACCTACATGTACGATGACTATAATCTGATGAATTAGATTAGCTATACAACATCATACTTGTAAATAATCTGTACCGTACTTTATTTAGGTAAGTGTCAGAGCTCGCGATAGTATGAGGATGACTACTATACATCTGATGTTTTAACTTACACCTATTAAGGTCTATAATTCCTTATTCACGACGCTCATCGGTTTTCCCAGCAGTCAGTGCTCCTCACTGGAGTACAGCATTTCCGTTTAAATAGTTGTGGAGAAAGAAACGCATGTGATTATGTATGTAGAATAACATGCGTGATGACTTTCAGATAGCATTTAGTCACGTGATTATAGCTCAAGGACCTTTCCCATTGCTATGTAGTATTATATAGGATGATCCTAAATATTGTGTAGTATCAGGAGTCCTCTATACTCTACCATCTAAGGAACCAGTATCTCGGAAATCATGATTTAGAGGAAGGTAAGCAAATACTATAGCCATTCTTTCAGTGAGGGTGCGTACAGGATCTGTATTGGATGAAATAGTGATGTGGAGTTTACTTTAAGTGCTGAAATATACTGTCTGGAGTCTCATTGAAGTATTGAATTTATAGTAACTGTGTGTCAAAGATGAGACATCTAGATTGCTTTGCGGGTGAGATGGTTGTCCTCACTCTTATTGGTATATGTTTTTTTTTTTGTTTGTCTTTTCATTAGTTTTTGTTCTTTGAGGTGATGGTTATTTTCATTGGGGGATGTACAGGGCGTCGTTTCGGCTCATAATAATTATTAACAACTTAGTGTCCCTTTTTCCCTTACATTCTCATCTTATTGCCTTACGACTTTGATGTGACATGGTAATCAGTCATGCCACATAATCATATTAGTTCTTACGTAATTGTAAGTATGTAATTCTACAATATTAATATCGATTATATAGTGCCATCTGACCTTATTATTATGGCGTGAGAGAGAGGTGACTGCAGAATGCTAATATAGAATTATTAGTAATGTGTTATCAAGTAGTTAAGGTAACAAGACACCGGTGACTTGGAAGTGCGATTAGAGACGAGTTTAGGTCATTGGTTCTAACGCGTGTACCGAGTAAGACTACGCAACGTGGCATTAAAGTGGCTATCTTGGCTTACCAGTTCCGACAATTCAGTTGATTGGTGTAGATCAACGGCTACAATTGTTGTGTGGGGTAAACAGCTGAGGTGGACTGTGATGTTTTGCTACGTCTTCTAGGAATTGCCGAAAATAGAGTAGTAATGAGGAACTTAATATATATGTAAAATCGGCCAAATATGAGCCAAGTTCTACTTTTAATGCTACATACAATATCCACAACATCAGCGAGAGGAAGCATTCTGATATGATACACTCCCAACTTATCACACCATCACTGCCATCTCCATTTCGTCATCAGCTTTACCGCCAAGGTCGATATATATGGAACATCGATGATGAATAACGTGTTCCTAAGTAGCAGTATAAGTTGTTGAGATCAGCTGCGCACAAAGTCCGTCATTCGGTAATTGAACAACAACGTGTTTTACGTAAGTGAGTAGTATTTAAACAATTCAGTAACTTCGTGCACTTACGAAAGTACTTAAAAAGGATATAACTTAATATCATAAAGATTCAGTGTTATGCCCGAAGTGCCGTATAACAACGTCGAATATTCTATTGGGCAGAGAGAGTCTTCATTTGTAGTGTAAGTCTATGGATGGTTGATGCGTTTTCATTGGTGTATTGCTCTAGGGGGCTTGCTTATGGTGCTCTCTCTGTATGGATATTGACGTCGTGTGAAGGGAGTCGGCTTGAGTGGCGATAACACTCCGCGACTCTTGTCTCTGAAGAAATATACATAATTTAACAAGGACAAAATCTCATCGCTGTAATTTGCTGTCTTTTCTTTTCCATCTGCTTCTTGTGGTCTTATGTCTATTCTGCTTTTACTATGCTAACTACTCACGCTCGGGTGCTGTCTCTACTTATATCTCGTCTCTCTCTGCGCTTAAGGCACTTGATCGCACCCCCTTCCTGTCCATCGCATAGCCGAAACTAATTTCGGACTGCTATGTTTACATCGATACTCGTAGTAAGGGAGAGTATGTAATAAGTTGAAATTCTGTCGGACGACTCCTTTCTGTATATACATTAAATTGGTGTAACAATTGTATAAATTCATTTTACTCTGGAATGCTAAACTATTAATAGTTAAATATATAAGATAGATACGTAAAAAACCCTTGTGAAGTGTGATACGTTAATGGAATCGCGAATATGAGTAATGATCGATTTATTACTTATGTAGCGTGCTGCAAAATAATAATTATATTCATGCGGCATCAGACATAATTATTCTCTAGTGTCCACTAGTGAGTATCGTTTTATATTAACCTTAATAAGATCTAACTTATCAGGTAAGACTAAACCTTTCTGTTATTATCAACAAGAAAATGGTACCATAATAAAATTGCTATTTTGTTTTATATATAATATAGTCATTTAAATACCAGTTGAATGGAATGAAATACCTAAGATTACTGTAGTTAAATTGATTGGCAAAGGAGGACTCATAGAGAATAGATTGACTAATACTGTAATCTAACAGTCACAACCAATCACATTCAAGTAATAATAGAACTTGAGAAATAATCAAACTACAAACCATGGCCAGATTATAATGCTCCCTTCGGATTCTGTCATTTTCATATACTATCGCTGTAAAGTACGATTGACTCGACAATGTTACCGTTAGGAGTGGGTGCTATAGAGGAACTAGGAGAGACGTCGATATCGTACTAGTCATTCAATGATTGTTAGTTTTGATAGGTTTTTAATAGTGTTTGAGTCTAAAGATCTTTCTATTCTGTATTTTTTTACGTTGTATAATATCTGTTATCTTATATATTAGTTAGTGTTGAGGGTGTTAATATGTCTCGTTAATTTGCTTATATTTATTTCTTTGTTACATCTTGATTTTCATCATTTTACAATATTTATTTTTTTGTATATTAAGATGTAATTTATTTTTATTCATTTGTCATATATATTATTTTATATTGATTTTTTTTTTTTGTATGTTTTTGGTCTTTATTGTGTTTATTTTAATTAGACTCATTTTCTCTTTTCTTTTTTTTATTAGTTTTGTATCTGTTTTTTTTTTGCTATGTCTTCGATTTATGTTCTCTGTGCTTTATGTTTTTAGTCGTGTTGCACTTAGATATTGTTCGTTGTACTACAGTCTATTTTAATATTGATGCAGCACTTAGTAAATTTAAGAGGGGACACAACCAGGTGCGTGATCTGAGAGTATATATTCACATGATTGTACTAGGCGTTTGTGATTAAATTTTCTTTTATTATATAGATAATATTAGATATAAACGACTTTGAATTATCATTTTAAACCAGTTGGCATGGAGAGAATCGGAGTGGTCATGCAGCGAAGATGGAGATGAGAACGGATGACCGGAGCTACGAAAGAGATAGAGTGAGAGATGGCGATAGAGCGAGCTGCTTTGATTGGATACTGACGTAACGTATAACGAATTCTTTCTATAAACTTTATGGTGCAATTTCTAGGTTATACAAACGATTTGATAACATTATATTAAATATTTTCTAGATAAATCATAATCATACAAAACAAATATAAAGACGACATCTATAGTAATACAATAATGAACTGCTATTAACTCTGAGTTTAGACAACCTACTAACTGAATAGGGAATAATCAGAGTAATGTGTACTACTACTTGCCCGCTACTTAACATTCATAGTGGTTCTTGTTTTAGGCAATCTATCACCCTCTATGGCTTAATAATGCACTCGAAAGTTCTAGGTTTGACAGGGTAAGGTATATTTGAAATTTTTAAATTGTGTGAGTTTTCTTGTAAATTTCTAACGAACTTCCTATATTATAACTTCATATATACTTATTTCGAAAGATCGCCATCGCCTGAAAACACTTAATTATTTGTTATCATTATTAGTGAATTTTCTTTTAAGCTAGTTTTATTGAATCAATGATCATAAATAGTTCATCTAGTATGCTATTAGTAACAGTGACTCTGGCCATTGGCGTGTTCTGTGCCCTGCTAAGTTGAGAATGATTGCATACAATGAGTTGTATGGAATAGGGATTTTTCTTAGGAGCCATAGTGCGAAGTCAGCATATGTATGGTGATGTACATACATATTTCTAATATTGTGGGAAAATTTGATATAGATTGATTACCTCCTAAGTTTTGAGGGTGATTATTAATTAATATAGCTCGGATACCAAAGCAAATCGATTCACCTGTGATATATGTACAAATTTACCAAACACTACACTAATTAATCTACTTTTTATTGGAGTAGAAAAATTCACAAGAATAGTAGGTTGCGATGTTGGAACATGTCATTGATATAAGACTCTACTAATGAATCAACAGTGATATCAATGTCGGTCCAATGCCGTTCCGTAGACTCCGAAACCTTCTTTAAGAGTAAATGATGAGTATTTGATCGCCGTTCACTGATTAATTGACGTCATGCAGTGCACTAACTATAGATATAGTTTTACATACAAAATATAGGCGCTCCGTCTTCCAAGTTTTTTCGATCCATATGTGCGTCCGTTTGATCTTCGATCATTGCACTTTCGTTTTATGACAAGCGAAACTAATATCATATATACAAATATGTCATTGTCGGTTTGGATAACTTGTTTTTTCGTATTTCCTCTACGTCTTAAATGGACAATGGTTGTTTAGTTGTTAGGCCATGTGAGATGTGATTATCCTATTTATTAGACTACGATGGCATATTCCCTAGTGTTGGAACTTCTATGTCGGTATTATATCTATATTTTACTATCTGATCTACAGGAGAAGGTAGTGATGGTATGATATTATCCTTTGCTAGTTTTTATTACATAATTTGCATGAGTCGTTTGTTCTGTCACTAGAAGGCAATTCCTTACTCGCTGTTTGTGTACAGAAAGCTAACGCACTCGGTATCAGCATAAGGGATGACTGTAAATAGATAATAAAAATTGATAGAAGCTAGCTTTAATTTCTATTATACGCATTTTGACATCTCTCAGAACTGCTGTGTTAGAAAATCTTTTGCTTCCACTGAAGTCTAATTGTGGGTCGAGAGTTCCGACATCATCTGTCTATCTCATTTCATAATAATAATGGAGAGAAACGAAGTTAGCAATTATGACAAGTCACTTAACGTATATGTTATGTCATTATTATGTTGGCTCCACTTCTTCGATATTGGTAAGTTCATAAGGCCGAACTAATCAACAATTATTCGGCTGTGATTAATAGCGTATTTTTGTATCGAAAGGGAGGAGTTGGAATGAGGGGATTCTTTTACAAGAGGAGGGCTCCATAGGTCTTTGCAAGTTCGTCGGGTAAAACTTTAACCTCTTGCTCTGGGTGGGTACGCAGGGGGCAAGCTGGTAGTTTAAATATGTATTTAAGTCTTGTTTTAGAGTGCTTTATGTGTTTGAGTTCTTTATAGCTAAAATGCTTAAATACAAAATAATAGAAAATTGGATAGAGCCTAAGCATAATTGCCGAATCCCACCATTGCGTTCTTGGGAAGGCACAGTTGTGTTACTGAATCTTCTCATAATAGAATACTGTATTATTCATAGTACAGCTTCACATGCGTCAATGGATCTAAGTATACCTTGCTTCAGGGACCAGTAGTAATGTGCATACTCATAATGTCCAGAGACACAGCCATGCTCCAAGGAAGCGTTTGAGTGTCCTATATCGGAAAGTTATGCTGGCTCTAATGCAAGTTTGCTGTACTCTTCACTTCAGGAGACGCGGTATCAGGCTCCATGTTATGAGCAGAACTTACCCAAAAAGCCATTGCTAACATGACTGCGAGGAATCTTGGACTCGTAGTGGTGCTCTGTCCACCAAGCGAGAAGTTGGCTCAAGTAGTAGGGAGAGGCTTTGGGCGTCGTGTTTAAGCTCTGCTTACGACACGGGGAAGCTTCCTGCTTGTGTGAGAGAAGCCAAACTCGGCCACCTAAAAGACGAGCTCCAACTAACCACTCACGCTACCGCAATACGTATATGGTCGCTAACTCAGGCAATGGATAGCTCGAAACTTGACACATCGTGGCACGAACGTGAATTAGGCGAAACTTAGACACTTAATATCTCGTTTGTCAGATAATTCTCTCTTCTCCACATACAGAATGTCCTTACATATTCATCGAGTAACGAAAGATGAAATTGCGCTTAGCCGAATCCACTCAGGTTGATTCGAGACAATTATGCTCAGTAGCAGGAAATTGAAACAATAAATGAAGCAACTTGGCAGGCACTCATTTCTTCAAAGTAACATTTTTCTTGTGGCTGCTAACAAAAACCTGCGATGTTAGTTGAATATGTCATAAGCATACATTTTTGAAAGTGTCCTGGAATTTCATTCAAATATAGCTAATCCCTGGAAATTTCTTTCAGCTAGTAAACCAATATAAACTTGTCTATTCCAAGGAAAACGCGACTCTCGCATCATCAAGAATGTGGCTTGAATAAATACTAACATATGCTTGAAAGTGTCTGCTTCCAATTCGGCCGTAAGCGTAAACAAAAGTACTCTCAAAGAGAGGTATAAGTTAATAGATAGAATTCCATTGTGTCGAACTGAAGATATAAAACGTCTTGATTAGTTTCTCACATTGTAGTCGATGACAGTACATCACAAACTAAGCTAATATCTACTTACCTACTTTATAACATGCATCGCAATCCATGACTTGATGGACTCTCTCATTCTTTTCTGACGCCATAAGCTTTTAGTCATTATTATGTACCTCTAAACTACTATACATTAATAATGTATTTATTTGTAAGTGTTGGGATACATTGAACAATCTCGAATATTCCTATAACATCATAGTTTTATCTGACAAGTAGACTCCGGGCATTCTAAGTAACCTTCTACTCACTACTAAATATACTTAAACGTTATTACAACGCTACTAACACAACACACTGTCACAAATGTAACTGCTCTTTAAGATTGTGTAAAATACACAGTAGTACGGTGGTGTGTTCTATCGCGATTTTAAACTAAGTTTTGAAATAATGTACTTAACGCTCTCTCGTCTACTCACTCATATTTAGGTCTTATAGCACTCTTGTCAGCCCTTCAACCTGTCTGCGTTAGGCTGACAAGTTCATACTGAGCTTCGAACATATTCTGGACGGTACGTAAAAATCACATAGCAATATCAATCATACTACTCACTCCTCGATGTATAAATTTTCCTACCCACCTTAGAGCTGTCATTCTGTCTCGAGCTTTGCCAACTTGGATGCGTACTCTTGTACGCTATCTTTCCCTCATCTCCGTCGTAATCACTTGTACTGAATAATTCCCTATATTATCTCTTCTTCTAATTATCGTTATTTCATAACTCGCACGTTCAATCATAAACTCACGGCTCCAGTGACTGACTTTGGAGTCATATCATATTAAAGCATTTTCGAATAGGCTATATACCGCTTGCTGTTCATTTCGCATAATATAGAGGTTTGTACCATTTATGTCATATCAGATTTCATATATGATCTAGCAATGGTCATCCATTCTCAAAACTCTTTAGAAATGTTTGAAATCAAATGTCTTTTACACAGACATTGTTTTATCCTTGACGCACTATCATCTAATCGTTCTCATATCACTGGTCGTGGCGTCTCTTTTATCGGGGGTTCATATTGTAAACATCCTATCTGCACGTGGTTTCGGTCAATTGGTATTAATACACGTGCAGGTAATTCTCTCTAGCGATGCATATGATCAGCTAAGTCTCGCATACATTTCATTTCGCTCGTCTTACAAATCAAATCACACTATTTGTATAATTCAATCATTAAATAATGCTTTGAATTTAATAATCGACCTTGTGTTCTTCTTTGTTCCGGCTTCGTAACTATGTAAGTTTCTTTACGTGTTGTACGTTCTCAAGGGCGCTTCATGCCGATGCACTTAAGAGGCGTCTTATCATCGATCGCACTCACAATCCCTCTCGATCATTCGATGGCAGAGGCTATCTATACTGAGCTACTCCGCTCTCATATACAATCGATTCACAGCATGGATAATATAGCATAGTTGAGATACTATCAATTCTATTGAGTGGTCACAAAAGAGATGTTTCGTTATTTATGATACTTCCGTGGTTTATTCTTCTATTATGGTTTACAATGTGGACAACGGCTTCAATGCATAACTGGCTAGTGCGCACTAGTGCACGATATTGTTGTTTCTCACGATCTTAGGGCTCAAGAGCATTATCGATAATAGCGGAACTGGCTGCATAGGATGATGATGTATTGCCCTATGTGGTGTAATAAGTTTGGGGAGTCAAGATATAGGTTGCAGAATTTACAACTAGGAACATTACAAATTACGCAACATCCTTTTGTAATTTAACCGAGTCAGCTATAAATAAAAATCGGATACATAATTTTCTCAGGTAGAAAGCAATTTGATAAAAAAAATTGGGAGAAGCCAAGCATGTTCTCGTTGTATCATGGAATACTCTGGGGTCAGATCAGTGACAGATATTACACATGGAAAAGTACCAAGCGCAGCAATATACAATGGTTTTGCTGGAGCTTATTTCAGCTCATTATCGTTACTAAGCCTAAAGTCATCAATATCAGTGAACTAGGACCATTCATAGCAGTTGTACCTTAAACTGTATAGCATATTATAGGTCTATATAGACCTGATGTCTTAGAATATCAAGTGTAGAAATCACTATCATTAATAATTTCACAAATTATTGGTCCATTCGATTAAATGATAAGTTATCTCTAGCTGCCACTGATCACTGAGAAAAATAAAGGAGCAACACAGTACATTTCGTGAATATTCTCGCTCTCCCACTATTGAGATATATAATACTTTAATAAATTAAATATTATTCTAAATGGCAAGACCACTGCACAACTCATTATATGATAACACGTGATGATAATATAGACTAGGTTGCGCAACTGTCAACTTTCCTTCTTCTAATAGTATAGGGAATGTACCAACTATATACAGGATCAAACGCCTATTTCATCATTAGAATTGATAGCCGCTCTAAAGTATCACGGTCTGAGGATCGTATAGCGTTATGGATGAGTGACTGGTTTTGGATAAATGCGGGGCCTACAATCTACTTAACACACAAACGAAGTTGATGTAGTTGCAAAGGGGTAATCGAAAGCGAAGTCGTCTTTTAAGGTCATATTTCGCCATTTCTGCGTCGCAAATGAGACAGCTATAATTACTTTATGTTTTGCGAATTCACAGATTCTATAGTATGTTAATAAAATGTTCGCAGGCTGTCAATTGTATCGGGAAATCAGGCAGAGTATAGAACGACGGGCTACAACACCGTCATTACTTTGGTTTCAACTAAGCACTCACACGCAGACAGGCGGGTGTGAGTAAACCGTAAAGAATCTTCCAAGAGTGATGCACTACTGTCACGCTCTACCACTGGTCACACCATTTATAGTATAAAAAGATCTCTCTTCATCTCTAGTGATTGCGAGAGGGCAGTTGTATGCTTGATTCATCTCTGATCAACATTCAGAATTCTATGTTTATCACTAATTGTTATTTATAGGGTAGACTATGAATTAGTTTAGCAACATTGTTGGGTTTACTACAATATCTTGTCAGCGCATTATATATATACATCAACGATGAAATTCTGCTACCACTTTATTCATGGCTTATTAGTCTGTGGTCAAAGAATTGTTCTTGAACGAATTCGAAGGGTTACCAAGGTAAATCATATGCTCAAGCCTCAGACTGGATCTATTTAAGGAGTAGCAATATGGTTTTGCATTTAGAATTCTTACTAAAGAATTTGATGGGAACAACACCTTTGGTGAGATGAAATGATAATCTTCTTTGTGTATATAATAGAAATCACATGCATATTTTTGACAGATGAATAAGATGTTAACATGTGAAAAAGACTCCCATATGGACTTAGAAAATGCAAATATGATACTGCTTTCCTATACTCCGGTGACCGTTAAGGCCTGTGGGCCTCTTGTTAATGTTTAACATCAAAACTGCAGGGGAAAACATTTGAAAAATCCCATAATTAGGTTTCTGAGAAATGGAAGTAGCAGAAACAAAACAATTCACTTTGCCGGACGTATGATGTAGATCTAACTTTCTTCACGGAAAGGAACTCTTATCCGTTAGGGCCTTCAATTCAACTTTAGGGATTTCCATTGTACTTTTTGGTGTCGCATTTTTCTAAGAAATATGCTGGGTGAAAGAGAAAGAAACTTAGTGACGTCGAGGTTAAAGATGTGAATAACATGAACTCGCGATAACGAGTATAATGAGTCTCGTGCATGTTCCTGCCAGAGGGAGAGGCTGGTCACGGTAGTCTTCTAGAGGATAGGGTCCTCGCCTTGCTATCAGGAGACCAGAGTGGTCTAGAGGGTAGGGTTCTCGTCTTGCAATCAGGAGAGACGGTTTACATGAGAGTGATTGTTCCTTTGCCAAGTGGCATCTCTTTCAAATGCAAATTCATGGCAATCCCTGGACCAGCTGGGAAGGGGGGGGGGGGGCTGACTAGCGGCCCTCAGACCCCTACCTTAGACTTATGCACCCCCAATGAAAGTTCCTGGTTACGGCCCTAATTATAAATATAACAAATTTTACACGAATACATATATGCATACATAAGTGCCAGGCACTAGAAGCTGATCTAAAAGGCGAAATTTCCGTCTCAAGATAGACATTGGTAGTTAAAGACCCTACAAAGCCTTTTCTTCGAATGAGGCATAAAAACCAAACTCTGGAAAAAAGAAGAAATTTGTCACGGGGACTAGATAAGTCGAAGATTTCTTGACATCCTTATTAATGAATTCAATGACAATTCAAATTACACGCGAGGCTTGCATTGCTAATATCAAACGCTTTTCAGTTATTACAATGCAACACAGGGATTTTTTAAAATCAATTTTACAAAAGTGCTTTGG
>CAJDSM010020593.1:4324-21907 GCA_903981925.1 Ostrea lurida
AAAGTCAAACATTAGTTATTGAGTTACAAAAGATATATAGCACTAACACATCTGTATTATGTAAACAAGGCTCGTGCCATGCTTTTGTCTACATAGAAATTGCTTTATAGACAGAGTTGGACGTGGGATACACTAGAAACTGTTTGACTGTGTTCAGAATAAACTTCTAATTTGAAAAAATCGCTTTCACTGAAACGTTTACTAGCATATTTAAAACATGTAAACAAAAACATTGCACGACCCTTGTTTACATAACAAAGAACTGCAAGTGGTGTATCTCACTTAATTAAAACTCAACAACTAACATTCAAATTTTACCTGATCTAAGAAATCCATGAAGAGAGCATTGCAAGCATTAATTAAATTTTAGCTCAAAACGTGTCTATGCCCCTTTAATGCTAAATATTAATTCCATTACATGCTTCAATTAAATCTTAGTGTTTATGTTTATTCGAAATATACGTTACCTTTTATGCTTATTTCCAAAAATATGTAGAATCATTCAGTAGCTCGTGTTTATTTCTTTTATGCTATTGACATATGGCGCCAATACGTCAGATTTTAGATGAATATTGGGCATAAACGTCCGTTAATAATCAGCTTATGCTTAAATGTGTCATTTTTATGAAATGTACGTTACGCCATGTTTTATGTTTCATTTGTTACAATTTCGAATAGTTCTTAATGAAAATTTTGTTAAACATTGAGACGTGTTAATTGCCATTGGTTAAAGACCTCTTTATAAAAAATCAACCTTTTTGAATGTTTGATCTATGTTTTGAAATGTACGTTACATTTTGTCTATAAAGATCTGAGAAGCATAATTTTTGGAATATTTTATATATCAGTGATATAAAGCATGAATACAATTCAGTGGCAGTTTCGTTTTTGATATTGAGAGAGTTTAGGACATTCTGGTTTCATCTTTAATTTGTAGAGCTATTGATTGATAACTACTTTTTAAATGAAAAAAATATTTTTTTATTACAAGAAACACTATTTTTTGGAAAAGCACTGACAATTAAATGATGCCATTGATTATATATGTCCTTCACTATTTCAACAAATCATTTGCTATCAGTTGTAAAATTCAATCACTTTATGCTATCATTCTATTTATTATTTTGATATTGGGTTCTTTCATTTGACTATCCAATGTATCGTACATTTCTAAGGCTATTTTTTGTGGAAAAGAGTATAGTTTTAACAGGCTTGTAAAAATAAAACTACAATATATTTATTATATTACATGCGAAACGAGTGATTTTCATCTTTTACATGTATACCTCTTTCTATAATTATGGTTGAAACAGGGAAATATTGAAACTTTTTTTAAACATTTTTTTCAAACCAAATGCACACTTAAATTGAGAATGGGTGTTAAAAGGGTCAAGCCTTCCTTCCCACCAACAGCTACCACCTGATTGCCTGATGTCAGTAAATAAAATACTCTTTAAAAGGCCCATAAATTTAGCTGCAATATGAAACTTTTACAGAAAATAACCAGTCAAGGAAGTATCTGCACATAGGTCTACTATACTTGTTTGTTTTTAAAACTGTTTCATCGGTCTGTTAAATTCTAACAGTTTGTAGGAATCTTTGCATTTTTGACCACCTTTACACAAGATTTTAGAAATATTTCAGGTACTTATTGCTGCTTATCTGTTAACTGTTTATGATGATAAATAACATACCATAGATTACTTATTTCCTCATAGTCGTCTACTTCCTCAATGAAGTTACATTTCCCCGTTGCATTAAAGGGACTCCGAGCCCGATCGCATAAAGACTTACTTCTAGCTCACTATCTAGAATTAATCTTACCAGGGTACGCTCAGTTAAACCGGGTCCAGGCCAGGAGACAACTATCATTTTAACGATAGAACATTCTATCAACTAGCTCGCCAGAGCCGAAGGTTTGTCGTTGAACATACCCGTTTTGTATTGATTATCTTTTATTGAATTATCAAGGTAGATCTCAAATATCCTTTTGAAAAATGGATGAAAATATCAGTGCCAGAGTTATGTCATTTCATTTCAAATTTAAATGCCTAATTGAGTAGCTCAGTAGGTTAACACGTAGCCTATTGAACTGTAGGTCACGGGTTCAACTCCAGCAAGGGTTTTTAATTTTTTTCAAATTGCTTTCGACTACAACTGCATTTTTTGACGCAATAGAGTGAATTTGAATTTTCTTATTTTCAAAATATTTATAGGTTATAGACTTTGAATGGGAAAATATGACGACCGAGTATAATGGCGCGTACACGTATGGAGCGCCAAATTAACATAGACTCAAATAATTGAAGATATCTTTAATTATTTAAAGATATCTTTAATTCATTTAATGCGCGCAATAATTCAATTAAAGATCTCTTTAAATAATTAATGATATCTTTAATTCTGAATTATTGCGCGCATTAATTCAAAATTGATGATATCTTTAATTCTTTTGCTGAATTGAAGAGCGCTGTATAATTGAATTATTGCTTTCTTCAATTGAATTAATGATATCATTAATTCATATAATGCGCGCAATAATTGAACACTCTCTTCAATTGAATTAATGCTATATATGGCAAGAAATTGGAGCAGTTTCCCCACAGTGTATTTACTGTAGAGAAACTGCTTCAATTGAATTAATGCTATATATGGCAAGAAATTGGAGCAGTTTCCCCACAGTGTATTTACTGTAGAGAATCAAGTATATCCCAGGGTCAAAGAGATGCCTTGACTGTGTCAATATAAATCTTTTATGTACAATAGAACTTCAGTTGAATGGTATCTAGATGGTCAGATGTATAATGCTTCTCTTAATACTAAGTTTGCGTTAATGGTTTCAATACAAATTGGTTCAAATGTACCCAAGGAGTTCGAAAATTTTCATAAATTATATAGCTTTAGAAATCAAGGAACTATATTTAAAAGAAAGTTGTGTGAATGACGAGAATATTTGTATAATATTGTGTTTTTTATCGAAAATTACTGTTTCTCCTTTATCCATTCATTACTTTCCAAATAAAATACTAATGAATAACAACACATTGTGTGGAAGTAGCAACGACACGCCGCCATGTCGTCCTAAACTGGTATTTTTATTAACGCCAATACATTCCCTTAATTCTAAATTGAACCACGCGACGAAAACATTTATTCAAATGAAAACCTAAATCCGAACAAGTAATTCATTATTACACCAAGTAAAAATTGATTTTTGTCTAATTCGTACCCCAAACGAAAGAAATAATGTGATATGCGACAAGTTTTGAACAGTATTCACAAATGGACTAAATGTGCGCGAATATCACCAAATCAAGAGTTGTGCATTTCAGAAAAGGCCAATTACAATACCCCACCAAGCCTTTATACGCCTCGACTTCTTTCGTTTGAGGTGCGAATTAGACAGAAATCAATGAAAGAACGCTGTGCACATGGCAATATTTTTAAAGACTTCTTGATATTGGGAGTTATTGTACAGCAAAAAGCTCCACCTCCTTGGTGTATCAAGATTGATCGAAAAACACAGACGACATATTACTATTATGTAACGTACTTCAAAGGACACGCCTCTTATAAATCATATATTTTATGGCTGTTGGTTATTATAACTTATGATTTTAGTAATTTGTCAACTGTATTAAACACCTGAAAATTATAGCTATAAATATGAGATGTGTGTGACCAGTGACCCTAACTAACTAATCCCATTCCATTTACATAGACATTTAACGCAGATTACACTATATATATACAATAGGTTTTCATACGGCCGCATAAAAAGCGGGCGTATTATGCTATACCGCTGTCGTCCGTCCGTCCGTCTGTCCCTATCACTTTGTCTTCGCAACTCCTCCTAAACCCTTGGGGGATTTGGATGAAACTTGGTACAAGGAAAGATCATAATGTGGAGATGTGCATATTGCAAGGGGAGTACTGTCCGATGTTTTTTGAAGAATCCTACCGGCCCTTGGACTTAGGATTTTCTATGAAAAATACTTTGTCTTCGCAACTCCTCCAAAACCCTTGAGGGGATTTGGATGAAACTTGGTACAAAGAAATATCACAATGTGCATATTGCAAGGGGAGTGCTGTTCGATGTTTTTTTAAGGAGTTAGGGTCCTTGGGCTTAGGATTTTCTATGCAAAATACTTTGTCTTCGCAACTCCTCTTTCATCCTAAACTCCGATGTTTTTAAAGGAGTTACTAGAAGGTCCCTGGGTCCATAATATATACGGGTGTCTCATGTACCGGGTTGGCGGTGCCCTATTTTTGAAGGAGTAGGGCTCTTTGGACTTAGGATTTTCTATGCAAAATACTTTGTCTTCGCAACTCCTCCTAAACCCTTAAGGGGTTTTGATGAAACTTTGTACAAAGAAAGATCACAATGTGGAGATGTGCATATTACAAGGGGAATGCTATCCGATATTTTTTAAAGGAGTTAGGGCCCTGGGTCCATAAAATTGCGGGCGTATCATGTACCGGCTGGCGGTGCCCTAATTTTTTTTTGGGGGGGGGGGATTTTCATCAAAGTAAGCAGACCCCTGACAAGTAGCATACGAACACGACTTGAACCTGTGTTCACAACACGTATCCATATCCCAGGGGCTAAATGCAGGATAAACAACAAAAAACTTACATTGTTTTTACTGAAAGCGAGACCTTTGGTAATGTAAAAATAACAATAACCGTCACGTGATTCACGATATCGATAAGTGTTCAAAAAGTACTACCCACCGTAAAATGGCTGAAATATTGCCAAAACGGCGTAAAAATCAATTTTAAAGGTTTAATACGGTTATTTTTTACGCTTCTCTAGTGTATCCTTGATCCGTTGATCTTGACCCCTGATCATTGATTCGAGGTTTAATTACAGGTTCATTCGTGACACGTGGGTAAGGATTACGTGAGTACGGTTCATGAACATTCATGAAATCTGACTTTATATTGAATTGGTCATTTTGGATCGTTTAGATGATGTAGATGTTGAAAGTAACAATTCTACGCAACGCGCCTTCATGCTGACACGATAAAAATTCAATTTTTATCGTGCTAGCGCAAAGGTGCGTTGCGTAAGATTGTGTTGACCTGTTGCTTAAAGTTGTTTTAGCGCGAATGCGCGTTGCTTTAAGTTGTGTTGGTGCGCTCTGTCGGTCTTCATGGCTAATGTGCGTATACCATGGAAACACTGGTTGGCATCATTCATAGATTTAATTAAGACTGCCTCTACCATTATTCTCATTGAGGGATCTATCCATAGTTAATTTGGTTTTTGCCGTTCAACATTACAAATATTGGAACCGCATATATACAGTTTGGACAAGAAATACTGTAATGGTATATTCATGGGCGAGTCCTTTACTTAGATTGAAGAATTCGTTTTCATTTGCAGGACACACACTTAGAGAACACGCTTAATTTCCATTAAACCTTTAACATTTTTTTTTGCACTTTTCATTATTGGCGAAGGAAACTTTTGAGTAATCTGCCTGATTGGGTGCAGTACAGCACGCAGCGAGTTGGATTGGAAAACGTCCCTAGTATTAATTTTTCAAATTGATAGGCGTGTATTCTTGCGCAAATGATTACTGCCAGAATCCTTACCACACTAAATGTCAACCTAGCACGCCATAAACACTTACACAAACTTTTTATCGCTTTAGTCGCGTCTAGTATTTAACTTTCGGACTTTGATCGTCAGCTATGCTATTCAGTAATGTTATATACACTAACAGCACAGGTTGCGAAGGGGGAGGAGGTAGTAGTTTGGAACACTTTCAATTTGGGGAGAAGGGAAGGCATTATTAAAAAACAATTAAAATTTACCTTTCAGTTTAGAGTATTTTGTTTAATAACTTCATTTCATTGCCTCGTTTCAATTTATCTTCGTACCAAATTGCATAGAATTACAACTTGAATATATGTATTCACCTTTCTTATAAGAAGGGTTCATTGATTGGCTAGAGCTGGTTAAATTTGTACCTTTGAACAGATGTAGAACAAATAAAACAGTAAAACTTTACAATTCCTGAATTCGGACTATCAGGAAATGAGACTAATGAATAGGGAACTGGACAAATCGGTTGTTGTTTAATAAATATCTTGGACATTGTTACATGTAACTAATTAATACGGATAAAATTCTGCACCTCGAGCAAGGTTTGAACGTACCTCCGATGTTTCCGATCCATGTCGCACTGTGCTTGGATATTTCCGATAAATAAATTACCGCACAGCCAATTCATGAAAAGATTTGTTGAGGTGTCAGATCAGACGGGTGTGATTGCCAGTGGCTTACAATCGATAGAGTATTTAGGATCTCGGGTTCGAATCCCGGTGTGGTCCGTTACATTTTCTCCCTTCCTATAGTATTTGGTGCTGTACACTAGCCCCTGGAACTGACAGATGAAAATGCCTGCTAGGAGAAAAAGATCCATGATCAATGTCTTCGTGATATGAAGAGTACCCGTATATACTCACCTATAAGTCGGATTTTTGGGAGTAAAATTTTGGTTCAAAAGTCTATGTCCGACTTATAGGCAAGTACTAGGGAGATAAGTATTTTTTTAGTCAGCGAAATGTACCAATTTTTAAAACAACTCCAACGCTTATCACGATTGTCGTCCAGACAAATTAGTCTGGACGGACATAGAAATATAAAAAATATTATTGAACACCGGTAAATAATGTGCTGCTCAAGAGAATTGACATTATATTGATTTTTGTAAACACCGGCGTCATTTCTCAAAATATTTTTTGAAACGGGCGAGATCAGTGTAACTTTGATTTGAAATTGTCAACCGATTCTGGCAAAAAGTTGTACCGACTTATAAGCGGGTCAATGACAGATCTCAAAAAACACAACCGACTTATAGGCGAACCGATTTATTGGCGAGTATATACGGTATATGGTGGGGATATATTGTGGTCAGACAGGTTCGATCGGCATACTAGTAGCATCTGATTGGAATTCAGAGGGCCTGGGTTCGAATTCGGTCTGTTCCATTAGATTTTCTCCCTTTCTGTTGCATATTATATGTCACAAAAGATTGATTGATTATTTATTGTTTAACACTCGAGAATACTCGACTCATACGGAGACTTCACCATTAGCGGTGAAGGCTTGCAAAATTTAGGCCTATGCTCGTACTCAAGCCTTTGAGCAGGGAGGGATCTTTTTCGTGCCACACCTCTGTTTGACACGGGGCCTCGTTTTTTGAATGATTGTGGTTATCTTAATATGGCAGAATGCACAGCCACTTAATGTGATTTGGCTCAAAAATAAAGTTTTTCACATCTTGTATGATCAATTCAAACAAAGTTGGATGTGATATGTATAATTCATACCAAAGCAAGTAAATTACAGGATATATAAACATAACGGTCAATATTGAAAAATATTTGCTTAGTATTACCTGATAAACTTAGAAATATTATTTGTAAATTTAGAAGCAGGTAATGCAAAATTACCCATAGAGGTGGGAAGATGGGAGAGATATACTAGAGAGATAGAATTTGCCATTTATGTAACTAAAATGAGATAGTGTAGTATTGAGTTCTATATTATATTTAACGTGTACTGGACATTTCTATAAAAAGCATACGGCAACTGAATGTGTCAAATTATTATTACCACACATCCTTAATATTCATAATTTAATCAATTATTTAATGTAACGAAAGAACAACATTAATCAAATTATGTAAATTTATAGAGAATATCATCTGGAGAGAGTTAGTTCTCCGGGTTAGAGGATACTTTTTGGGGGGGTTTTGTTTTTTGTTTTTGTTTTTGATTTGGTAACTTTTTCACGCATGTTTTGCATTATTTTGTAATATATGTATTGATATCCTTTTCAATGCTTTTACTATGTATATGCATGAAATATAAAATATTGTAATTGAATATTGCACACCTGCTGCATGAGACACGGGCCTCAGTTTTCCGCCCGTCTCATCCGAAGGACCGCTCTATTCAGTCGCCTCTTCGACACGCATAGGGGATGCTGGGGCTATTTTAACCCGGATCCCCACGGTCATGTCACAAAAGAACTGTTGATGTAAGATCGATGGACCTCATTATCACTGAGTATTAACCACCTATTCTCTAGAATAAGTTGCATTTTTCAAGTTGGACTTTCAAAAAATAAAATTATCCTCAAACATCACATATTAGATTTATACTTAATAGTGTGTACGTCCTCTGTTTAACCAACATTTTGAACACTCGGGATACGCGACAAAACAGTTATGACTGTGGCAAATCTATCCCTCGATCTTCAAGTAATCTATCGTTACTGCAATTTCAATTCCCAATAAATCTTACAAATAATCTTTGGAAACTACAAAATATAGGTAGAATGGTTTTTTTTTATGCGGAAGTTGAACTATTTTCTTTTTTAAAAATTGCAATCCTTGACCAACTAACTGTTTAAAAACCACACAAACAATCAAAGTATATCGATTATTAATTCAAAATCAATTTATTCTTTTCTTTAACTTTTATTTCATTGTAATACTTTTCAAATGCTGTTCTTATTAAAACTTCAATATAATCGAAAATTTACATTAAAACTGCCTTTAAAAACAGGAATCTCTAAACACGGACGATTACTCTGACGTCAAATTAGAAAATAAAAAACCACCAACAATTAATGTAACGTAGACTACAGGACCCGCAACGCCTACATGTAGATTACAAGAACTGCCATCCAACAAGTGAATCTTGAAATACTAACACAAAAATTCCATTTGTTTCTACTAAATAGATCACCAGAATTAACCAACCAACCATTTGTATAAGGTCGGCGCTCTAGAACTTCATCAAATATTCATCCACCTATGAATTTTCTTTCCCTATATTCTGCTTTTTGATTTTTCCCACAATCTATAATTGTTGCGATAGTCTGTATCCTAAATCTTGTATGTTGTTTTCGTGTTTATCATATAAAACATTCACAGTGAATTATGAACTCGTTCTGTGTTCATAATTTTTATAAAGTGTATAAGAAACCCTCCTTTTTTTAGATAGTTAATCTACAAAATACATCTCGGAGTAATTTACGTTATCACTGTATTTTGGTCATAATTTAGAAAATAAAACAGTATGCATATCTATGAGACGCAAAAACAATCATTTGCTTGTCAACTGTATGGGTACCTTTGATTGATAGTGATAATAATCTTCTTCAATTAGATATTCATAGGGCTCCATCTCTTAACGTAGCATATTCCATTAGTAAGTTACGTTATCACGACAGTGTATATGTATAATTACTGCTAATCGTAAGTGAGCATAATTTTATCGACAGTATGTAGCAGTAAGTAATGATACCTGATCGCATTCTTAGAACAAACCATCTCGAAAATACATCATCAGAGTGACAGTGGATTGATAAATTCTTGTAATAACTTAACTTACAGCATCAAGCAGGATATGATGCTTTCTTTGGAATAAAAATTTGGAAATATGCAATCGGTAAAAGAGAAACTTAACATTATATAGAACAACAGGCTTTTTCTAATTCCGATTTATAATAGATATAAACACCACTTCTAACCTGAAATTCAATAAGTGATGTGTAATTTGATGTTCCTTTTTGACTTTGAAATTTTGCATTAGAACACCTCAATAATATATACGCTACTCGGGAGCAGTAGATATTGGTTTACAATACTAAAACGTACCAATGATCATCAAAAACTTTCAAAAATATGCATAACCCACTTGTTTTGTTAATGTTTACGAATAACATAGCAACGTAAATTACATAACGTTAAATACAATTTTGCTTTAATAAATACAACAATTCACCAGTTTTTATATTGAAATGAATCTGTTTGCTAGAAAAGATACTCTACATACGATAGGATACGAAATAAATATACACAACTTTACTGAATTTGTGTCCTGCAATCCGGTAGCTACACGCTTAAAACAACGGATAAAAAACCCGTTTGATGGATGCACTAATTAGATATTTCTATCGTGTATATGCATTCAGATATCACATAAGATAGACCATAATAATCTTATATTTTTTTTAATATTACAGCGAATTAAAAAGACCGTAGAGTTTTCAATTCCTGCTAGATTGATCAATAACCTTTACATATTTGGTTAGCAAGATTCACATTTTTCTGATTTAGGTCACAGAGTTACTCAGTATGACAATGAAGTGACTATACCTTATCATTTTAATTTTATTTCACGTGATACACCTAGCGCCGATTCTCGTTAGTTAAACACTTTTAAGAAGTGAGGTGATTTTCATCACTACCTCAACAACAGTACAGCCTAATAAACATTATTTTGTTGCAATATATAAAATTAAATGATAAGAAATAAATCTTATATTTTTTCGGGTGACATGACAGAGTTATCACCTTAGATTTTAGACGCGTAAAACTTTTCATCAATGCGCTTTCGCGCATTGATGCAGTTTTACCGTCTAAAATCGGTGATACCTGCATCACCCGAAAAAATATAAGATCATTATCATTAATTCCTAGTTGGTGTGTGTTTATGATTATTTTTAAAAGATCATAATTCTTTCAATTTCGTGCATTTACATATTTCTATGCATTCAGCAAGTTAGTCTGCTAGATCAGGCATTAATTAATTAAAAAGAATATAAATGCAGTCAGGTTTTGCTAGTATACAAAGTTTATGTATATCTTAAATGATTTTTCTTTGCATTCTTAGTATTGAAAATATAAGCAGTACTACAGTACAACTTCAGATTCCTTACTTACTTAACAAGATTTATCACAAACGGTGTAGACATTTTAGTTTTCATCTTTAATTTGAGAAAGGGGGGGGGGGTAAAGTTTTATGCTTTGCCTCTGTACTAGCTACTATTTTCATGTGCTGAAATTGATTATATTATATGATAATTAAATGATAGGTATACTTCTTTGGGTAAAATGGAAAGAAACTATCTTTTCTGATGGAGATCATGCTGATTGCAAACCCATCGGTCGTAATAATCTTTGGAGCAAACAGGGTCTGACATAACTTATGACAATCTTCAAATTGTCTGAAGATATGTACACGAAACATTAGGTCGACCAAGATATTTTAATTTTTCCATATTAATATTTGATGTCCACTTGTCACCTGACAATAACACGTTTAATTTGCTGAACAATATACAACACTCAGTTTTCCCGTATACATTGTACTTACCTGAAGAATCCTCATTGTAAGGTCCATAATTTCTTTCTTTGTTTCTTTCAAAAAATTCTTTCCTATATTTCTAATATCTCTCCCAACTTATAAACTGAATAGGTGTACATACACTGCTGGAAGATAAGTATTGACCAAGCCCAAAAACTATAAATACTGAAGGCCTTGCCAAGAATAGCAGCAATTCTATTGGTCAAGCATTAACAATAGAGGGGGGTGTTTATGCATAAGATTGGCAACAAAGCGTGAATGTGTACATGTGCGTCAGTTTTAAGATTTCTTAAAAAAATTGGTGGAGTATGAGCTAGAATTTGCTAAATGTTCCAACATGAAGGATTTCACAAGAAAAATACAACACACCCTGAAATGTATAATGCCTACCTGAAGAAAATACAGGAAAGTCTGCATAATACACTGAAATCAACTCAGATATTTACATGTGGGAGAAAGCAATATATTGTAACGGCCAAGCGGTTGATTTATACCTAGTATCAGTACTCCACCAGTTGTCTTTTCTGACAACGAATAATAATATGAGAAAGTGACTCGTATTTAACAGTTTACAAATTTATTGAGCGTATTATCGTTAAATAAGGAAAACAAATGTCAATACTCCAGAAATACTTCTGAATATGTAAGTAGATAATATAACAATCCTAGTAAAAATACACAGTACAATGTGTTAACCTGGTGCACTTATAATATATAAGTTATAATTACCCGACCAATATATAAAAGTCGATATTAAAACCAGATCCCCTTTTAAGTGATTAATTATTTTTCTAAATAAATATGTCCTGAAATTACGCCAGTATAACTGGGAGTACTTAATAATTCTGTAATAGATCTAATATACTTCTAAATAATATAATTTATAAATGATACTCCAGATCAGCTTCGCAGCAACACTGGGAACGCTCCTAACTGCTAATCTGATATAACTGAATGCCCGAATGCTCGGATCTTATCCGGGCCTGCTTATATACCAATTCTAATTCCGGGGTGACGGACGGGACAACCCTATCCGGGTACGGGGCAACGCACGTACCGGCGGGCAACGCCGTACCGGCATCGCGTATACCGGACCCGGACAGTAGTAAATCCAAACAACCCAACCCGTCTAAAACTAGCCACAGGTGCTTGTGGACAGGAACTTCCGGTATCCCCCCCCCCCCTTCTTTATATTTTTGAAAATAAATTCCGGAGTATTTCGGGTGTATTTTTAATAAATATGCAACCTCAGAGTGTATCCTATTCAATGTGCAATGCTTCAAATCTCGTATAAAAACCGTTTTTAAAAATGGCATTCACCGATTAAAAAATGAACGGTGATATGCCATTTTTAAAAACGGTTTTATACGAGATTTGAGCATTGCATTGATAGGATACACTCTGAGGTTGCATATTTTATTAAAAATACACCCGAAATACTCAAGAATTTAATTTTCAAAAATATAAGAAGGGGGGGGGTACCGGAAGTCCTGTCCACAACACCTGTAAACTAGCGGGGAAATATATCCACTACGGATTTCTATGTTTATTCTATAATAAAATATCTTATAATTAAATCTATAAAAAACTGGATTAAAGATTCAACATCTTACATAGCAGTGCTGTTATGCTTCAAAAGTCGTCTGCAATGACAGCTGTGACCTTAAATCCGGGTCAGTATTTATAAATAAACGCCCTACTCGACTATGTATATAAACAAATATGACACCTAACAATACAACGTGCTGGGGTCTCTCACTCAGAAACAGTTATTTACACAATTTATACGTGGACTAGCACCAAGACATGAAATATTCAATGTAAGTAAGAATGATCATGTTATTACTTATTGTTTTAGTGCAATTCTTAGATTAAAACAGATAAAAAACCCGGTAAATCAAGTGTGAAAAATAGCACATCCATGTGAATATCTGTCACTTATACTCATATCAGCAGACTGGAAATAACAGAACGATCATAAAATTAACTATAATACCAAGAAAGTTAAGATTCAGAGGTAATAATAGACACCATTTCATTACATTATGATTTGAATAGCTCTGTGGACCTAAATTCAGACAAATGTGAATCTTAGTGTACCAATTTCTAAATCTCATTGATCATTCCTATGGGCAGTTGAAAACTCGACCGGTCTTTTTGTAATTCGCCTTGTAATATGGGGAAAAATGATGTATTCAAGATTAATAAAAGACGCAATTCAGTTGATAACTTGAATTACGCCTTCTTGGCACATTCAAGTAAAGTAGAAAAAATTTAAGTAAGAAAAAATTTTGTTTCTTATGATTCTGTTTTTAAGATATCCACAATAACAAGGTTGTGAAAGAATGAATTGTTTGGATACCTCGTGAAATTAGTTTGGTTTTACAATCACCGGCGAAATTGTATACGCTTCGGCGACATTGCACATTTAGGACGAAAATTCACGGTGGGTCTTGTATATATTTTTATATAGATTATCGTTTCTAAAAGGGTTTTCGCGATGAGATATCAGTAGAGTATCATTTGTATGAAACTCTACGACAACTGATTCATTTAATTTATTTCACGTGATCACTAGCGCCGATTCTCATTGGTTGAAACACTCTCTAAGAATTGAGGTGATTATTTCATCACGTACACTGAAACAAGTAAAGTCTAATGAAATATTTTGTTGTTGTAATATAAAATTAAGATAAGAATTAAATCTTATATTTTTTCGGTTATATGCAGTTTATCACCGAGATGTTTAGACGGTAAAACTTCTTCATCAATGCGCTTCGCGCATATCGAGTTTTACACTCTAAATTCGTGATACCTTGCAATCACTCCTGAAAAAATATAGTAATTCATTTCTTAGTATAAATACAAGTATTTATCAAGTGAAGCCTGCGACAAGCATTCTGTTGAGTAATGCAACTAATATCTGAGAAATTATAGGATTCTGAAGAATAGTGCGCTACAAAAATTAATTTAAGTGCCGGATACTAACGGGGCGCCGATTGGACTTGATCTTTTGTAATCCAAAATTTTGTTACACAAAATACGAATTTCGGTCATAAAAAAATTCTTTTTTGTCACACCATAGAAGTAATGATTGACTTCATAATAAATCATTTTTGTAATTGAAAATATATACAAATTATTTCTTCAGAGCTAAATTGAATTTCTGTAACGACAAAAATCCATTTTGTAATGCTCATTGACAAAATTCATTTTTGTCAATCTATGTATGTCAATATCAATCTCTTTGCAATACAAAATAGGACTGTTTTTATCTAATTGCATTATAAACAAACAGTAAAATTTTGATGAGACAAAATGAATTTTGTCATGACAAAAGTGAGATTTTGTTATGACAAAAGTGAATTTGAGTCATGACAAAGACTGAATTCTGTTGTGACAAAAGTGAATTTTGTCTCCACAAATAATTTTGTCAACAAAATTATTTTTGTCTCCACAAAGTGAAATTTTTCATTACAAAAATGAATTTTGTCATGACAAAGTTGAATTTTGTCCAACCAAGTTCATTATTTTGTCTCACAAAATGAAAATTGAATTTGTTCCATTGAGCAAAATGTGATATTTTGTCTTCACAAAGTGAATTTTCCCTTTTGTCTTTCTCAGCAACAAAATGTGAATTTGTGTCTTCTACAAAAGTGAATTATTAGTCATGACAAAAGTAATTTTGTCCACAAAACTATTTTGTCTTCACAAAGTGAGATTCATGAAAAGTAATTTTGTCCAACAAATTCATTTTTGTCTCACAAAAGTGAATTTTACATACAAAAGTGAATTTTGTCAACAAAATTCATTTTGTCTTCACGAAAGTGAAATTTTGTCTTCACAAAGTGAATTTTTGTCTTCACAAAAGACATTTTGTCTTCACAAAAGTGAATTTGTCATGACAAAATGGAATTTTTCCAAACAAAATTCATTTTTGTCTTCACAAAAGTGAATTTTGTCATGACAAAAGTGAATTTTTGTCCAACAAAATTCATTTTGTCTTCACGAAAGTGAATTTTGTCTTCACAAAAGGAATTATTGTCATGACAAAAGTGAATTTGTCAACAAAAATTTTGTTTCACAAAAGTGAATTTTCAACAAAATTAATTTTGTCACAAATCTAAATTTTCTCTACCTAAATATAATTTCTTTATGCCAACCTTTTTCCGCGATTGCCCAATTTAAGTTTTAAATTATCATTAGTAAAAACATTTTGTCCAACAAAATTCAATTATGAATTTTTTTCATTTTGGTATGCAAATTAGTTCACAAAAATCCAATTCAACTAATTTGCATACAAAATCCAAATATAGTTACAAAATTAATCTTTTCCAGACAAAATTGACTTTTGTATACAAAAGTGAATATTTGTCATGACAAAAGTGAATTTTGTCTGCTGAAAGATAATTTTGTGCGACAAAATTAATTTTTGTGATTCATGATCAATTTTGTTGACCTGAACTCATTTTTGTTCTACAAAATTCATTTTTGTCCACACAAAAATGAATTTTGAGAACAAAATCACAAGAGTCCCATTTGGCGCCCCGTAATACCATTTCCGTAAAACGTGATTTTCCACGCAAATCTGTCCACCCTGTACTTATATATATAGTCATTCACATAGTTCGTTTCGGCATGTGGCTCATCCGCTTTAAGTTTAACTTGGTGAGCAGGAAACAAAGTTCAAATTCTGGGTCAGATCTGATACTATCAGATATAAAGACACTCCCTTCCAAGAACTCTCCATATACTTTGCCGGGTGTAGTCACGTACTGAATTAAACATTTTAGGGGTTAATAAACTCATTAATTTGGGGTTAGAAGTTAAAATTGTGCCTATGTTTATCTGTTCAAAAAAACTTAACCACGCAGATTGAATACAATAGTACACAAACAAGGGAGTATAAAATATTAACTACATTTCATACACAAAACAGTAGACTATGTGGTTAGGTGGAAAATGTCTTTAAAACTTCTTGTATATCATTCTATGATTCCATAAAGAAAAATAACAACTTGGGTCATTTCAAAGACTATTAGCCCGTAATTCTTGGACATTAATCATCCGGATGCATTGGACAATATAATTAAATCCATGAATTATGGGCTAACCTCCATTATGAAAGATAACCCCACAACGAGTGGTATGGCAAATTATTGGGCACTACTTACATGTAGGAGTTTACCACTTAATTTTTCATTAAATATGAAAGTCGTTCCCGCGCATCTGCTATGGACTCCTGCGATCGGTGTATGCTATAAAACACACAACTGGACATGTACCTGGCAATTAACGGTCGATTAACGGGCTATACCGTGTGAATAACGGAAAGTATCGGGTTAAACGAACGTGAGACGCTTGAGAATGTTACTTCTTTTGACAGATTTGTACCGGGTACGTGACTGACAAAACGGGTATCATTCGAAAATGGATATAGTTTTCAAATTTACATTTATGTATCATCCTCACTCACAGGTAGAATCTCTGCCTGAATCTTGCGAGATTCCCGAAGGCTCTATAGTAGCCCAAGTCTATCACAATTCAGAAAGTCCATCGGACATTAACGAATTACAGAGCAAGAAACCTATGAGTTCCGATTAAACGCATACCTACCGTATATTAGCGGACAAAATAGTCCAGTGGTGTCCATTTTAAGTATTGAACATTCTCAAAGCTTTCCGTCGATTTGACCGGAATTTGCCAGACAAGGAACGCATTGGCCACAAGAGAATTAACGCAGAGGAACGGATTGACAAATTTGTCATCCGTTGGACATCCTTTAACCAGTTGACTGCTGCTTTATCCTTCTTCTTTTCATCGCCTCATATTGGTCACATTAATCCATGTAAAAAACAAAATAAATTTGCCACTTGCCACTTTTTGAGTCTTCCAATGTGAACTTGCCGCCATTATTCACCAATCTATCTGAGTTTGCTTCCCACTTTTCATCGGCTTACTATTTCAAGTTGCCAGTCTTGGATCTGACAATCTACAAGATGGTGAGCTATAACAAGGTTTGCATAAAGCACCCGTATTTTAAACAAGATTTTAAGATTTGCAAATAAAAAGCACTTTACTTCATCTTGAATAGATTATATAGCCCCATTTTAGTCCTTTATAAATTCGTTTTTGAGAGTCAAAATATAGGGCTGCGTATCGGGTGAAATTTTCGTATTGCAATATGTTGCGATATTTTCAAAAATATTGCGATATGTATTTGCAATATTTTCCATTAAGAATATCAACGATCTTTTGTCTTATTTCATTGATTTTAAGATAGATTTCCATGCAGAATACATAAAAATTAAAAAACAAGTGTTCTTGAATATAGTCAGACACAATATACTATGATATAGTTTTTCTACTTCCACAGGGCAACGGAGTTTAAGCAGCCAAGTCTAATA
>CAJDSM010020593.1:31502-42744 GCA_903981925.1 Ostrea lurida
ATGCCACGTTGGCGTTGCTCTTGTTAAAAAAGAGTTAGAAGAAGAGTTCCATTTGATAACGTTTCTGGAATAATCTGGAGAGAGGTTGGAGAAAACATCAGGAATATCAATTTCACAGTTGTAGTTAAGTTTGCATATCGAAAATGGCGTGTAAAACGTTGCTTTATTCGAAAATATACATCGCAAGATATTGCACATACATCACAAGATTTTGAATATACATCACAAAATTTTGAATATACATCACAAGATTTTGAATACTAATATAAGCAGAAATTTTAGCGCGGATTTAATTTTGGCATTATTAGCGAGGGCTTTGAGATCGCTAAAATTAGATATCGCTAACAATTAATTCCAAATCATCGGTAGAGCTTTTCTACGTAATAGATTATTAAATCGCTAAAATTGTTTACCGCTAAAATAAAATACCACTTTTTATGAGGAATACGCTAACTTTGCGTCTCGCTAAAAATTCTACTTATACGGTATCCATCACAAGATATTGCACATACATCACAAGATTTTGAATATACATCACAAGGTATTGCACATACATCACAAGATTTTCGAATAAAGCAACGTTTTACACACCATATCTGTACCTATATTATGATATTTGTTCTATAAAATCTAGCATGTTACACGAATCAATGAAAGCTTGACGTTTACTGATTTTGACTCGCAAGCTTAAGAAAATGTTTGCGAATATAACATGCATTTTAATTTTGTTCCCCATCAATCTACACATCAAAGTATTTCGTTACCCAGGTTCATGTATACAAATTTTGTAGCCGTGTATACATAGTATAAAGGTCGACTCATTTAAAATACATTGCGACGACCCCCCCCCCCCCCCTCCTTCCACTCTGTATCACCTGTTTGAATCATGTTTTCGATTGAAAATCTATAATTATCGTTGTTATGTTTCTAGGATAAGTAATGTGTTAAACCCCTAATTTTCTCCAACAATTTTCTCCAAGCGGAAGATACTAAATTATTGGAGATTCAGTCATCGATTTTAGGAAATGAGCGCTCCTGGTGTGGGAAAACTTAATACAGTAATACAGCGACACTTACGACATAATTGATATGAGAAGTTTTCTATTAGATTTACGTGAAGAAAAATTAAGGTCCCTGTCCCTAAATATAAAAATCAGTGCGGTGTTTCATCCACACGAACGGACCCCCGTAGTTTCCTGACTGTGAATTCTTAACCAGCTGATACATCGCGCGCAATGCCACATTTCTGCATCAGCGGATAACATATCACAATACATAGGTTTTGACAATGGCAAGGAATCTAGAAATTCTAGCACTGTGTTGTATTTTCGTGGCTACAGCAAAATCAGGTGGTGAGTTTTGCATTTTCATATACTAGGTATTTATTTGTAATATATTATATATATATATATATTACATACTATAATGTGATATAATTATAAAATATAGATATCATATTTTTTGAAAATAATCTTTAAACGTCTTCAAACGTTATGGAGTTCAAAAATATGTGTATTGTAAAGTTTTTGATTTTGCTAAAAAAAATCTTTAAATATTATATATTTTATATATATATATATATATTGCAGTTTCAAAATATATTCATTTCACAAGCGCTTTCTGGACTTCAGGTGAATACACAAATTTCAAATTACAGTTGTTTACGACATAATTGATATGAGATGCTTTCTATTAGATTTACGTGAAGAAAAAGGTTAAGGACTTGTATTGTCAGTTATATATATAACTTTTTATAATTTTCAAATGTCATTGTCTTCAAAACTATGAATTGTAGAAAAATTCCTAAAATCTATATCTTCTTTTTTTTAATGGAGAAATGGGAAAAACGAAGGGGGAAAATGCGTTCATCACCCCGAAGAAATTGCTTTATGATTATGCAATATGACGCTTGAAAGAACCGACTTGTCATTCTAAAAATCCCAATACCCTCACCTATATAAAATGCAAATTATTAAATTTGTACCCCAAACGACCTTGCAACGATCACTATCAATAAACTAATAATCCTCCCAGAACGGTGAGAATAATCACGAAAATTCCACACGAGGGTTCCTACCTGGCCGCAAGACCATAAGCTGAAAATAGACTTGAGTCAAAATTTTGATTACATGCATGTATATCTTTTAAGATTCATCTACACAAAATAACATCTTTGAAAATTTTATTTCAAAAATTAAAAGTCTGTCTTGAGGTCATGGAGTGACCAAAGCCAAATGAAACCTACAAGCGCGATATTAATACAGCCTCGTGTATCTCATCCCAAATCAAGCCTTTAACTATTTTTAAGCGATGTACAAAGTTGGTATGCTAACTTTCAGAATCGCTTCAGTGTAAGGATGTATCATATATACAACATATTTGGGATGCTGCCCCACCTTACCGTTTTTCGATGTAACTCTTCTGCTCTAAAGGATTCTACCCCCCCCCCCTTTTTTTTTTTAGCTCACCTGAATCGAAGGTTCAAGTGAGCTATTCTGATCGCCTTTTGTCAGTCGTCCGTCCGTCCGTCTGTTAACTTTTCGCATTTTCGACTTCTTCTCAAGAACCGCTGGCCAAATTCAACCAAACTAGGTACAAATCATCCTTGGGTGAAGGGGATTCAAGTTTGTTCAAATGAAGGACCAGGCCGCCATCAAAGGGGAGATAATCACGAAAAATGCAAAAATAGGTGGTGGTATTTTAAAAATCTTCTTCTCAAGAACCACTGGGTCAGAAAAGCTGAAATTTATATGAAAGCTTCCTGATATAGTGGAGATTCAAGTTTGTTTAAATCATGACCCCCGGGGTTACGATGGGGCCCCAATAAGGATCAAACTTTTACATATGATTATATAGGGAAAATCTTTAAAAATCTTCTCAAGAACCACTGGGCCAGAAAAGCTGAAATTTATATGAAAGCTTCTGTATAGTGGAGATTCAAATTTGTTTAAATCATGACCTCCGGGGGTACGATGGGGTCCCAATAGGGGATCAAAGTTTTACATATGATCATATAAGGAAAATCTTTTAAAATCTTCTTCTCAAGAACCACTGGGCCAGAAAAGCTGAAATTTATATGAAAGCTTCCTGATATAGTGGAGATTTAAGTTTGTTCAAATCATGACCTCCGGGGGTACGATGGGACCCCATAGGGGATCAAAGTTTTACATATGATCTTTAAAATCTTCTTCTCAAGAACCACTGGGCCAGAAAAGCTGAATTTATATGAAAGCTTTCTGACATAGTGGAAATTTAGTTTGTTCAAATCATAACCCCGGGGGTACGATGGGGCCCCAATAGGGGATCAAAATTTACATATGATTATATAGGGAAAATCTTTTAAACTCTTCTTCTCAAGAACCACTGGGCCAGAAAAGCTGAAATTTATATGAAAGCTTCTGATATAGTGGAGATTCAAGGTTGTTCAAATCCCCCTCCGAGGGTTGGGTGGGGCCACAATAGGGGATTAAAGTTGCTACTACTGTTCTTCTTAGAACGCAGTGCTCAGTGTGGAGCGAGTGTGGCCCATGGGCCTCTTGATTTTTTATTCTTTCAGCTGAAATCATGCGGGAGAATGACTTCTAATCAATGTCTCCGTTTTGGGTTCTCTATCTTGATAAGAAACTTATCCCGTTGGTATTCTGTTAATACTAGTCTTCTGACAGCTGATGAACCTATCTATCAATCATTGATTTTCCTCTGGGACATGTATGAAGTTTTCCGCCATGAACAGATTTCGTCTTCGTTATTTAGAAAGGCTTCTTGAACGGCGTGAAGATGGATGCCAATCTTAGTTCCGACATCACTAAATATCAAAATACAATAATATTGATTAATTACACGAATATACGATATCATATTTGATATAAATGAAATAAATTATTTTTAATAAAATTTTAAAAAATAAATTCAAATCAGAAGCGTCAAATCATTTTTGCTTGCATAAAGTTAATATACAGGAAAGGATTTTAAGGAGAGAGAAAAAACAAAAAAAAAACAACGACCAAAAAAAACCCAACAAAAAAAAAACAAAAAAAAAAACAAAACAAACAAAAAAAAAACACCAAAAAAACAAAAAAAAACCAAACAACAACCCCCCCCAAAAAAAAACCGCTCCAAAGTTTGAACTTTGAGAAAAGTTAAAATATGATTTTAGTTTTCTTTTTAGATTAATCAATATAACGTTATCACGCAGTGCAAACTTATTATATGTGAAATGTAAATTATGATAAAAAAAAAAATGATTCTGTTTCGTATGAAGATTCAATTTTTTTATATCAAAGATTAGCTGCAAAGTTCATGATATTAATAACCTGCGAATTCTATATCAACGAATGCCGTACTCAACAGCGAATGACTGATATTGAGAGTGCATATGGTAGTCTGTTACACTTTGTACTCTGAGGTCATTCAAGGTTCGTACAACTACCAAGTACATGTACCACGTACCACCAGAATACGTGTACTTCAGCAGAACCCCCCAAATACGAATTATTCAGCAAAATTCGTAGCGAACAAAGCAAACTTTCTTTATTCCTTGTTTTCATGGTTTTATCATTATAATTTCCTCCATGCTGGGTATCGAGAAATATTCCACACACGACTGCCATTGGGAGGGATATTGGCTAGCGTCTCTCCGGCGTTTACTAGCTTTTAGCTTTAGCATGTACAGAAAAATCATGCCATCATCAATTGAATCCTGACTTTGCGATCAGATGGAGGTACTTCACACTGAATGCTCTGGACCCCTTGTGAACTATTACGAGGATTTCAATGGGCTCCAAGTGCACGAGGATTGTTTAAGTTTATGTCTGTCAAACATCTTGACGATTTGTCTTTCTTTTTTTTATTGTAAACGCATTCACGTATTACTCCTTAACTCAGAAGTGCTCATTAACACCCACCCCAGTTCGATTTGATTGAGGAGCACTTAGGAGGGAGGGGTCACAGTGATAACAGATTCCTGTTAAGACTGACGTCTCCGTGATAACTAGTATCAGTTTCTGTTTCATTATTTACAGAATTTAGTAACCAATACTTTGACTAATGTTTCAGTAATTTTAAATTTCTTTTTCAATATTGACCAATGCTTCAGCAATTATTGATTTATAGTACAATATATTGATTGAAGTCTTCGAAATAAATTAGTTTCTGTTCTATATAATTAATCATTACTTTCTGTTCCAATGTCGGCTGATTAGTTTTTGTTCCAATGTCGACTGATTAGTTTGTTTCAATGTCGACTGATTAGTTTGTTTCAATGTCGACTGATTAGTTTCTTTTTTCAATGTCGACTGATTAGTTTCTGTTTCCAATGTCGACTGATTAGTTTCTGTTCCAATGTCGACTGATTAGTTTCTGTTTCAATGTCGATGAATTAGTTTCTGTTCCAATGTCGACTGATTAGTTTCTGTTCCATTGCTGACTAATGTCCAAGTAATTATATATGTTGTTATATTTCAGAATCACCACATTGGACATATGGAGAAACGGACGGTGAGTCAATATAAAAAAAAATCACACAATGAACAAGAAAACATGCATTTTCACATTTGTATCAGGTACAATCAATCAATCAATCAATCAATCCAAAAGCGAATCGGACACGTGACGTGCAAAAATGGCAAAATTAAGGTGTGTATGCTGTTTTAGTGTGAAAACGGTGGGAAGAATGCATTATTGCTTACAGGGCCGTAACCAGGAATATCCAATGGGGGGTGCACAAGGCCAGGACAAGGGGTCTTTGGGCTCCTTTAGCCTCCCAGATAGTATAAGTCTAGCCCGATATTAGGGGTCCAGGGGGCGAAGCCCCCGGAAGCTGAGAGACTTTAGCATTTTCATGGGGTCTGGAGGCCCACAGCGGGTCCAAAACGGGCCTTAGTAGGGGGTCCAGGGGGCGAAGCCCCCGGAAGCTGAGAGATCTTGGCATTTTCACTTTGAAATGGGGATGCACTTGCACCCAGTGCACCCCCCCCCCTGGTTACGGCCTTGGCTTATAGTAATGATGAATGGTAGTGGGAACGCAAGGCTGAACTAAGCGTACTGAAGAAACTCCACTTTCGCTGAACTATAATTCTGGGGGTTGGGTAAAACTGCTTTTTTGGGGTGTTTTTATTTTGGTCTTTTTTTTTTTTTTTTTTTTTGTTTGCTTTTCTTATATTTTGCCAATCAAGAATATGAAGGCTTGGTTTGTCCTTAGGTTTCGCCGCATCGCCGCATCCCATCTTTTAGCTCAGAACTGAACTGATCGAACATCAGTATTATTTCCGGTTTGTGAAAATCCAAAGGTTTTACAACATGTCTTCACATTTGGAGACAGCAGACACCTTTTTTTTATTAGATGTAAAGTTAGCTTTTTTCTGCAATAGCTGATATCATTTTATTAAAGTTTCATGGTTGTTGAAATAATCGGAAACAATGTTTAAATCAAGTTTTATAGAAGATGTTGTGATCTCTCGGACTATGAATAATAACAGAAGAGATTTCTGTGCGAAGCGTTTTAGAATCTGTCTTTCTGCTAACTTTCAGTAATTTTGTGCTTTGTATTTGATTGGTGGCGATGGAGATAATTACTGAGTTCTCTTATCATTCTTATACCTGCTTCGTTTGTGACTGTAATGCAAATTCTCCTGGCTAAGTTAACTGATATGTTTCGTTTTGAGAATGTATGTGATGGGTAACAGAGTTGAAAAGAAGATACTGGAGACTGTCTATTTCCTTGTGAAATATGTAATTTTGCTTGATGACTAGTCTTGCCCCATGATCCTTTGCTACGCTTCAGGGACCCTTGTAGCGCAGCGCAAAGGATCATGGGACAAGCAAGCATGTCTAAAACAGGAAGTTCCTTCTTATTGGTTTCAAGACCAAAAGTGTGGGGTATGTTGGTACATTTACATCGAAGCTTACAAGTTTCGTGACTTCTTTAACTGTGTCATGTCATTTTTCAATAAAAGTTGGTACATGTACTTCTGTACAAAGATTGTTAAATAAGGAATTCAGAATTCACGGAAAATGTCTGATTATTGACTCTAGATAACTAATGAGTGTATGTGGAAATGAGAAACACCAATGCACCAAAAGTTCTAATATGTACAGCGTGAACTTCCGTTTCCTTTAATTTAGACTTGCTAGACAAAATTTAATGAAAAATGCACCACGAGATGGAAGAGCGCTCAACAATTACATATAATTATCAGTTCACAAAATTACTAGCGAACATATATATCTGATGACCTCGGTGCATAAACTTCAATTCCAGATCAAGTGTGGACACAAAGTTACAAGTTTGGCTGCAAAGTCAGACATTATAGGAAATATTTGATATTATTAAAATCTTTATATAAAGTATTAAACAAAATTGGTGCATGTCTTGAGAAAAATCGTAAATAATTCTTAATTGTTATGTGTTCAGATTTCAAACATAGTTTTAATTTACTGAAAAGAAATGTCTTCATTTAAAAAAAAAATTACAAAGGTACAGCAACTGTGCCAAATTAACAATGATAAATTGCAGATACCAAGTCATTATGATAAAATGAATTATACATGTATTTCCTATCCCTATCTCATAATGACGGGGAACAACAATATAATGTATTTTAATCTAGGTCGTGTGTAAAGAAATGTTCACCCCCATCGGGTCATGGAACACAATGCATTCCCTCTCCATGAATGAGATCCTGTGTGTTGGGGTCTTTGAAGGTGACATTGATGTGAATCAATGAACGATACGCTGCTGACTGTCTGTCGTTTTGCACGTAGTATTTTTTTTTTTTTTTAAAAATCACTGAACGATAAAGATAAATCACTTGGAATTACATTTATGTACTTATATTAGCATATTTCCTTATAGAACAATTATTAACAGTTTATTAGTACTACTAATGTGTGTTCATACGATCGGAAAGCCTGAAACCACGAAGTGATATATCGAAAATCAAGGGGTTGCAACATGTATGTAGAAGGAGAACGTCATAGTACAGTCATAAATGAGATATATGCATGTAAAACGAAAATTTAAAAAAAACCAAATGGTATAAGAATAGTCGAAGAATTAATATCTCTAAGAGTGTTAATTAAATTTATTGATTGATTGATTTTTAAAATGTTTCATTGATTTTTTATAGGTCCCTCTCTCTGGAGAAATTCCTTCCCGATTTGTGGACAAACCCGTCAGTCTCCTATCAATCTTCCCGCGGGTCAGGATATGACGTATGATCCCAAGCTGAAATCATTTACATTGCGTGGATTTCTGAATCCTCAGGACTACAAGCTAAAGATAACCAATAACGGTCACACGGGTAAATAATGAATGGAATCAGTCAAGGTTGAATGGAAGGATAATAATGACAATATTGCAATATTTGTAGTTAGTAAATGTAATATTTGTTCAGTTTAGAACGTTCATTTAAGGATTATACAAAGCTCCTTGTTCTATGAATTTCATACCTCTTAATGTAACAACCTTGATTATTATTCATTATCTTTTCCTTTCCCAGAAGGGAATAATATTTCAATGTGAATTCTTCCGCCACGTAGTATAACTTTGCCCGGGCCATAAGTCCCGCCATAAGTACATTGTATTTTGTCTTTTGACATTGGCCTTTCATATTCAAATATTTGGGTATACCATGATAAGACCATGTGCTTTGTGTCATTTTAGATTACTTTTGACCTTGGCACATATGTATCATATCATCATAATTTATATAAAATGATACTACTGACATGCCTTTGGATAAAAACCAAGTTATGACACGCTGGCAAAAACAAAGGCTTCCCCCTGTCTAAAAATGATACTGTGTAATTCATTGTTTGAAAATTTGTGATAACTTGCAGGGGGGTCCAATACTCTCTCGACCTTCTTAAGGTGATAAAAAACTGCCCCGGCTTAGGATACCTCCGAGTTCAGTTTGTCGGGAGGGGATCCATTTACAATGATAAAAATATCTCTTCTCTCTAAATTCATTACAAAGCCACAGCAATTCCTTTTGGACTCTACGACTGTCAACGTGTAAACTGGAAACATTCACAAAGGAACTCATTAAAAAGTATTCAGAGAGGACTGGGAGATAGAACCAATCAAAAAGTAAATAGGGGAGGGGGATGTGTGGATCTATGACTGAATCCTCCGTGTTTAATTAATCAAGGTGAAGCAATGCTTTGTCTTAACGTTGAACACCTTTATTATTCATTATCTACGGTATTTATCCAGTAAACCTGAGATAAAAGACACCACAGAGACTTTAACATTTGTTTTGTACATATGTACTTAGATTTTTATTGAACATAAACATCAACGACATACTAACAATTCAACTTTATGACAGCTTCTCCATCGTCCACTTTCCATCTTATACAGCAATGTTCCATTATCACCTGTATATGATGTTTATGTCTCATTTGATTCGATAAGCAAAAGCTTGTCCTGCCTAAAATCAGTTTTTAAATTGAGACAGGCTATTGGCAAACAAAATGATAATAATGATGATTTTCATTCATATACATGTCGATTCAATATATCCCAACGAACTAGAAATAAAGGACACCACAGAGTCTTCCATGTCTGTTTCGTACTTAGATATTTTATTGAACATTGACGTTAACGGCAAACTAACAAGTCAACTTTATGACAAACGGGACGATTATAGCTTCTCCATCGTCAACTTCCCATATTTATGTCGAAATATTCCATCATCACCTGCATATAGTGTGCATGTCTCTTAACTTATTCGATACGCAAGAGCTTGTTCTGCGTATGATCAGTTTTTTTAATAGAGGCAGGCACTTACAAATAAGTTGCTGCAGAGGTTTCAACAGTCACGTTTAAAGGCAGCATTTCGCAAATTCTATGGTCGCTATAACGATTTAGTTTGCCAGTGTGATCTGCCATTGGGTCAAATGCTGTTTGATGTGTTTCATAGCAATCGTTTTTCATACACTGATTTGACCACGGATCGCTCTGTTTACCTGATCTAGACAATGGGCTCACGGCGGGTGTGACCGGTCGACAGGGGATGCTTATGCCACCTAGGCACCTGATCCCACCTCTTGTGTGTCGAGGGGTCCGTGTTTGCCCAACTCTTGATTTTGTATTCTGTTTGGGACTTGCGAGATTGATCACTGCTCGTTATCTTTGCCGTTACATGTTTCAAGGGTTTCAATAGTTACATTTAAAGTCAACATTTCGCCATTTCCTTGGGCGTTATAATGACCAGGATTGCCAATACAACTGTCTTTGAGTGACATGCTGTCCGACTCGTTTCATACCAACTGTGAGGCCGTTCTATACACTCTACTTTTGATTGCGGTTTATTCTGTTTACCTGATCGAGATGTAGGGATCACGACAACAGGAGATGCTTATTGCTCCTATAGGCACCTAATTCCACCTCTAGTATGGCCAGGGATCTGTGTTTGCTCAACTTATAATTTTGTATTTCTGGTAAGAATTATGACATTGATTGCTGTTCTCATATCCTAGTCTTAATTTTTTCATTAAATGATTCCCTGAAGAAGGGGGTACATTTACACGTTTTTCGTCTACAATGTACCTAACTACATGTTACTAGACATTTTCACATTCACCAGTGTTTCCTCGATAATTCTTTGTTAGTTCAATAAAAAGACAATAAACAGTGTTCAATCTCACAAATTCTCTCAGGAATACAAATTAGAAGTTGGGTGAACACGGACCCCTGAATAAACTAGAGGTGGGATCAGGTGCCTAAGAGGAGTAAACATCTCCTGTCGACCGGTCACATATATATTAGGGATGTCAAAATGTGTTAAAATTTCTTCCAAGATTGCGGTTACCCTTTTATGAAAATTGATTCATTTGGGCCAACTGTGAAGTACGTTTTCTCTTTGTGTTCTCAGTAAAGGTGGACGTTGAAGAAGGTGACCTAACGGTGGAGAATGGCGGACTACCGGGGAGGTACAAAACGGCTCAGTTCCATTTCCACTGGGGGCGCGATAACACTCAAGGGTCAGAGCACCAGTTCAGTGGCAAACGATATCCAATGGAGGTAAGGAGCGACACCTTAAATTACCCAAGGTTGCATTTTTAGCTCACCTGAGCCGAAGGCTCAAGTGAAGTGAGCTATTCTGATCGCCTTTTGTCCGTCGTCTGTCTGTCTGTTAACTTTTCACATTTTCGACTTCTTCTCAAGAACCGCTGGGCCAAATTCAACCAAACTTAGTACGAATTATTCTTGGATGAAGGGGAATCAAGTTTGTTCAAA